>VOMN01081675.1:0-10497 GCA_014899125.1 Orchestia grillus | reverse complement strand
GGTCCGGGCTTGAAGGCCCAAACATTTTCAAGATATTCAAGGTATATTTTTCTCTTATGCATGACTAAAAATTTTTCGCCGTCTAGACGACGAAATAAAAACATTTTCGATTGGAAGTATTTTACTTATTAAATATGTAGACTTAACAAACATTTTGTTTAATATATCGTGATTATCCTTCAGCTCGCAGCGAGTCAGGTTTCTACAAAACCGCAGGCAGATATCTGAGATCTGAGTTTTTATTTAGTAATTGGGTTTTGATTTTGTGATTTGGGTTTCGATTAAGAAATTTGAGTTTTCATTTCGTGAATTCAGTTTTGAATGAGTGATTTCAATTTCGAATTAGTTATTTCAGTTTTGAATTAGTTATTTTAATTTGAAATTAGCGATTTCATTTTTGAATGAGTGATTTCAGTTTTGAATGAGTGATTTCAGTTTTGAATGAGTGATTTCAGTTTTGAATGAGTGATTTCAGTTTTGAATGAGTGATTTCAGTTTTGAATGAGTGATTTCAGTTTTGAATGAGTGATTTCAGTTTTGAATGAGTGATTTCAGTTTTGAATGAGTGATTTCAGTTTTGAATGAGTGATTTCAGTTTTGAATGAGTGATTTCAGTTTTGAATGAGTGATTTCAATTTTGAATGAGTGATTTCAGTTTTGAATTAGTGATTTCAGTTTTTGAAATAGTAATTTCCGATTTGAATTAGTAATTTCAGATTTGAATTAGTAATTTCAGACTTGAATTAGTAATTTCAAGTTCGAATTAGTGATTTGAGCGCTGAATTAGTGATTTGAGCTCTGAATTAGTGATTTGAGCTCTGAATTATTGATTTGAGCTCTAAATTAGTGATTTGAGCTCTGAATTAGTGAATTGAGCTTTGACTTAGTGAAGGGTTACCTCCGCCCTGAAGAGGTGCCTAAGCTTCTCTTTGAGGAGCTCGTGGCCATCCACCCACACCCCCAGCCCCACCCTCTGCTCCTCCGCCCACCAGTCCCCCCTCCTCCATCCGTGCTCAGCGATGTCCGCACTCGGGGCCACAACAATCTGCAGGAACGAAATTATCCTCGTGAACTTCTCTAACTGACAAACGAACTTGCGAACAAATACTACATCAACGTACATAATTAGGTTAATATTTCCTCATTAATACTTTTTATCGACCAAATAGTTCAAGCGGCAAAGCTGCATTTAGCTTTGTTCGAAAAGAGTAGCTACAGCCTTGCGTATGTCTGTAAAAGACTGCAGTTAGTTTTTTACGAAAACCAGCAGCATCGATATCAAACTGGACCGTGAGGGGTTTTGGTTGATGAAAGAGTTAATTCTATGTTAAGTCAGGCATCGTAAAAAATACATGAAATTTGCACATAAGTGACTTCAAATGAGCTATACTATCGCAGTCATGAATCTCGATTACTTCTGTACTAGCAGTGACAAAAACTTAAATCATACATGTAAAATACTTCACTTCTTGACCCTAAAATGACCAAATTATTTTTGCGTTGAGACTGCATTTAGCTTTTTGCAAAACTAGCAGCATCCTTATGAAACGGGACAGTTTGGCCTTTTTGGTCGATAAACGGTCAACTAATCAAATCATCGAAAATGTATCACTAACATTACGACCCACCAACCAACAAAAATACGAAATCACCCGAGCATTAGTAACTCGGTTCATTTGCTAAAAAAAGATTGCGCACACAACGCACCCTGTCGCTGGAGGTGATGCAATCCAGTACCCTGTCGAGGGTGGGCAACAACAGCTCAGGGTGCAAGGTAGCAGAGGCCTCGTCCACCAGCAGCACCACGTCGCGGGGATACGGAGCCTCCACCTCCACGTACCAGTACCTGCACTGACAAAGGGGTTCTCGGACCTCCATGGGGGGTTCTCGGACCTCCATGGGGGGTTCTCGGACCTCCATGGGGGGAGAGTGGTAGTGTAGTCTACCAGGGAGCTCTTGGATCTCGATAAGGGATTGAGGTGTACCTAGGGGTTCTTAGATCTCTGTCGAGGAGGTGGAGTGTGGCTGGGGAGTTCTTAGGTCTCCGTAGGGGGTTATAGTATACAAAGAAGTTCTTAGCTCTCTTTTGGGGATTGGAATGTACCCCGGGGTTTTTAGACTTCTGTAGGAGATTGAAGTGTACCAGGGTAGCAGTGTACGGTCCAATAGTTGTCAGGCAACAAAAAATCTAGTTGCTTACTTTAATCCGGCACCAACTGCGTTTCATCCTGTCAAATTCAAATTATGCACGTAACTCAGAAAATATTCACAAAAACTATTATTATTACTACTAAGAAGAGGTTCCATTACTATTATTACCTATTACCACCTGCTGCCCCTCCTCTGGACAGAATGGATAAGTTAGAACAAAGAGTAAAGCTCGCCTAAGGTACTCTCCACGTATAAGTGCACGCACAACATTTTACTTCTCGGAGGAGAGAATTACGTTAACACATCTAAATGAATTTTTGACTCGATATAGTCATCATTCATGGTAATATTATATTTTCAATCATTTTTTTACTGCGTTATCACTATTTTACGAGAAATAAGAGCAAACATATTCAAGTGTTTTAGGAACTGAAACGGAAAACTTGAAGCCCAAAGTGGAGTCCAGTCTCTAATTTTGAAGCAGTAAACAGTTCCTGTGCAGACGATATTATCGAGGAGCTACTTTCAAATCCGGTCAATTATGAAGTGAAAATCTCCGAGGGTCAGAAGATTCTCAAGTTTTTGGTACAAGTTTCTCATCGTCACTTACATTACAAACGTAGCCTGGACTACCTTTACCTTCAATTAGCCCTCACTGGACGCTTGAGAAAATGTACTATTTGCGCAATCGTAAGGTACACAGCCATCAGGCACACAGCCATCAGGCACACAACCATCAGGCACNAGGCACACAGCCATCAGGCACACAGCCATCAGGCACACAGCCATCACACACACAGCCATCACACACACAACCATCAGGCACACAACTATCAGGCACACAACCACCAGGCACACAACCATTAGGCACACAGCCATCAGGCACACAAAGTCAGACGGGAAAGGAAAACCCCAACCCACCGCCGGCGGGGGTCGTAGGTGGTGCAGGAGGCGATCTCGGCAGCACGTCTGGCCGGGTAGAGCAGCATGCTGCCGTCGTGCAGCGTGAGGTACTGCAGGAGACCCTCCCTGTAGTGCGCGCTGTTCAGCGACAGCTGCGTCATGATCTGCACACAGGTAGCAATATTTCATGATTGGTGCACGAGGAAAGAACGAAAGTTATTCGAAGTGAAACTGCAAGGGCAACTGAAAGTGAAACAGCAAGGGCAACTGAAAGTGCCACTGAAATTGCTGCTGAATTTTACCCGCTGTATCAAATTAAGATGACATATCAGCAACCATGCTAATATATTTTTTTTCATTTCTGATACACTATCAAATCAGTATTACACCGTGTAACAATTTATCCTTAAGTTGGAACTGTTATTTGTTATTTGCTTATGTCTGGAAAATATGAAAAAATACTTGTATTCATTTCTAATTTTGTTTTTGTGTACAGGATAATGATACTTATAAAATTTACTTATTCTCATAGAGAAAAAGTTGCAAATTTGAAGTTTGATTTGTACAAAATAGATGCAAAACGACATATGATGCAATAGCAGCATTCATTTTTTCTTGAATTACACAAGGGTGATAATACAAATAGCAGAAATTAGTAGTTCTTCTAGATTTACGGTTATACTGTTCATTACTTTCACGAATCAGCCTTCAAATATAGTCTCCTTTGTTTTCGTTTCAAGACCCTTGGTAGCGGCGTTCTCACTCCAATATGCCTTGGTGGAAGCGCTCGCCCTGCTCCTCGAAGTAGGCCCTATGTTCTCCTTAAAATTAGCAGGAGCAGCTTTAGGGATATGGGATTTGAGGGAAATTTTGCAACCCATCTTGCCGTAGTTTGTCACAAAGATCTCAATAATATCCACATAGTTTTCAGCTTTGTGATTCTCTAAGAAGCCAAGAAACACGGCGACAAAGCTGTCCTATGCTGCTCTCTCCATCCTTGCGAATTTTTTCGGAAACTCCTCGCATTCCGTGACCTTCTTTATTTGTGGACCAATGAAGATATCGACTGGAACTAAGTCATCAGTTGGTTTTCGGTTTCTGTGGAATTCAGATTGTTTGAAATTAACGAAAACACCTTGTTCGAATAACCACATTGGTCATTTTGATCATTTTTCCAGTACTTTGCATATGAAGCTGGTCAGATATCGGTCGGTTGCTATTGCAGTTCTTCTGATATTTATTTCATGTTGAAATTGGAATAATTTTGGATGAACGTCATTTTTCCATTGAAACTCTGCTTTGAGAAAATGCTATTGTATAAACAAATAATTAGTTGATGCATTGTTATATCAGCGGCTTTAATCAAGGAATAGGTAATTTGATCCCATATGGGAGTACTTTTCTTACAAGCTTCAAACTTGATAGAAATTCTGTTATAGTTAGAGGGTTCATTGTACTTGAGGTTTCTATGAGTTTCAAGTTTAAAATATTTTCCTTGTATCAATTTTGTTTTTCTATTGATAGGTAGGTAATAATTAGTGCTAAAAACGAATGCGAATTTCTCAGCCGACGTCTTATTTAGCGCTCGAGGGTTGGCTTCAACATTGACGTAGTTCAAAAACTTATAGTGGGACAGAGGAATGTTTTCCAGACAATTTGGCGGCTTCTTTCCAAATTTAGGATAGAAAGTCTAGCCCATGTATTCTTGTTAAATAGCTTTCCAGCATCGTTATCGGTACTTGAAAATAAATTTATAACGAGCTCTTGCTCTATTTAACAAAATTTTATTCTTGACGCTATAGTTCCGTTGGAGGGCTCGTCCATATCGGTGTCATTCCTTTCAGGCTTCCCTGCATTCTGCATTGATCAATAGGACAGTTGGTTCGTTGTACTTACCTGATGGCAATGGTATTAATCGTGTGGAAGCGTTCGGGTAAGTGCTTCCAAATTTCATCGAGTTCGGAGTCGGTGAAATTACCAGTAACGGGGATTTCTTCGGCAAAAGACTTTGGAATAGAGCCCAATTAACGTTTTTAATCTGGGTAATATTTCAAAACGTTCTTTATTTTTTCTTGAGATAAGAATTGGGAAATGATCACTTCCGTACAAATGATCGATTACTGAGAAATCAAAGTGTACAGAAATGTCGGAGGATACAAAAGAGAAGTCGATCGAGGAATATGTTCCGGTTTGTGTATGGAAATGAGTTGACAGATTATAATTTCAAAGAATAATATTGTGTGAGCAGAATATCGGAAAAAAATCCGTCCACGCTCGATGTAGATAGTGCCACCCCACATCGGAGAGAGTTCGTTCACACCTCCCTAGAGCAAGACAGGAGGCTACAGCTGATCAAACAGTGCACCCAACTCCTCTCTGGATGTCTACTGGGACATGTACATAATACAGATTACAAAGGTTTTGCAACCTTTGTAATCTGTATTATGTATGGTTACTGCTCGACGGTTTGTATTCAGCTAAATTCAATCAATCATAAAGATGCCGGAAGTGTACTAATATTGCTGTACCCCTCTCTCGGCCACCGTCTCGGACAAGTTGGAATGATACCAGAGAGTATTGTGTAGGTGGTACAGAAAATGATCTGTGTAGTAGAGTTTCCTGCAGACATACTCAGACTAGGTTTTTAATTTGCAATAGGGTTTTCAATAGGATTTTCCAGTCATAATGTTTAGAGTTATAGGATTGTAAATTTCCCTGGAGGATATTAATGTAGTCACAGAAGGTTATCCAAAAAATTATAGGTACAATTTGACAATGCGTTTTACGAGTTTCTAAAAATAGTGGTTAAGTACCTGTCCCATCGCTTCTCTTACTTCTGCGTATCACAAGGTATACGATCACATTTTGCTCTTTTCTTAGGCGAATCAAGTGCAACACAAGAGCACTTGTTTGTGTCTGGTGGAGGGGAAGGTTTTCTTACTCGTTTCTTTAGGTCTTTGAAATCTGTGTCAATGTCTAGATTTTAAGGTTCTGTTAACTGTTGTTTCTCTACTTGCGCTTCTAGTGCATGATGAGGCGCATGTGTTTAATGTTTCTGCTTCTGTTGTTTCTTTTTCTTTGCTTATGCTCCTTGGTCGCGATTTTGATGAAATGGATTTGCTTGCCAATGAGGATTGGTAGTTATTTTTCTCTTTTGGACTAGAAGACTTTTGGATTTTATTAGTTGCGGGAGTCCGAAGAATTGGTAGTTTTTGAATGCATATTTTTGAGGCACCTTAATAGAAGATGACATTGTCATATGCTGATTTAGTTTCGGAGGAACATTCAAGTTAGATCTCAGTTGCTTGTCAAGTGGTTTTCCTTTGTGATTATTCTTGTTAAGGGAATGTGTTATGTTCAGGTTGTCAGGAGGGTTGCAAGCATCCACAGCAAGAGTAGAGGTAGGTGGAATTAAATTTCGTTCTGCAGTTGTTTTTGCGTTTTTCTCCTCAGGAGTTCCAGTAGGGTTGCTTGGTTTGACAACGTGTTCTAGGTTTAATTTTGTTTCCCATACCACTAGGTAAGTTTCTTTCGTTAAGCTATTAGTATGGCCTTTGACCATCGCTGCCAAAACTTCCTTCCTAACAACGATGTTCGGGCATTAGAAGCTTAGAGCACCATGTTGCTCCCCACAATTATTACTCTTAGGAATCGAAGCACGAGGTGCAGCTGCGTGACCGTAGTTCCTGCAGCGCTCGCGCACCTCACGGCGGCAGTTTGCGGACGTAGCCTAGTTTTTGCCAACGAGCGCAACGGATGGGTTTAGGAATATTTAGTCCGATGTGTTCTGCATGCCAGGAGCTAACTTTTAATCACTGGAGGTAGGGTAAAAGCTGTTAGCTGGCAAAAATTTTCCATCAATCCTGATTTTCATCCATTCAATTCTGTCTCCATTCCTTGTTCCTCAACATTTCCAACGATTTAGTTTCAGTGGTATTAGTCATGATGCGACTAAGAAAAGTTCCTTTTACAGAGTTCAAAGTGTGTGGGGCTGGGTGGAAACCGGTTATTTGTCCAATTCAGCTTTCTTGGAAATTTGTCCCACCTGCTTTCCTTTTTGATTTCACATAGAGGGGAACATATTCATTTTTTAATAAATTTGAACTGTTCAATTTTGTTTCTAAAACCAGATCTACAGACACATTGTCCTCGTCTTTAGCAAGTTCATATCCAGGGAAAGTTATTACATATGTTTTTTTAAAGATTGTTTAGTTTATAAGCATCATTAGTGCTCAACATCTAGTGGAATAAGTTTGCGTTTTTGTTTTGATCACCTCCCCGCCCCACTGTGACGGTTCGTAAGGTTGGAGAGCGAGACCTCTCTCAGAAGATTCAGAAAGCAGACTCCGAGCTGATCGGGGAGCTGTGTTCCTTACGTTTAGCTCATAATGAGGGACTCGTTGTGGTAGTGACGATGTCCCCAACTCCATCGAGAAAGAAGAATTTTCACTATCGCTCATGGTAAAGTTGGTCAGGGAGGCGGTCCTGCATTACCTAACAACTCCCAGTTGCTCACCTCTGGGAGATGGCCATGCCAATCCGAAGCTGAAGAGGACTCAGTGAACTGCTGATTACCGCCTTTTATTCACTGTGACCACTCAGCCCATCGGCACAAACAAATTTTAAGCTTGGGGTGCCACCCCAGTTCGTCTGGCCTATCCGCTACAGCCACGCCACATGAATTTATCTGACAGGGATGGCTTCCTCCCCCAATGGCTTAATCTCGATATTTACAGACACTAACACCCCTTCCACGTTAAGGACGGGATGGCATAGGGTGGGAAGGGCAACCAACCGAACGGGCAACCTGTTGTGATCCTACGAAGAACACATCACCAGAAAAGATTCGAGATTAAATAATATAATCTTTGCCCTGAAAAAGACATTTATTCCACGACGAAGGAAGGAAAATGAGAGAAATACCTACATCGATTTCACTAAGGACGTTTTCGCGACCAAACATCATCTTCTGCCGGCACAGCAGCGCCATTCGATGCCACCCTCGATAGGACTTCGTTCTAACGACATTACGTAGTAATGTCGTTAGAACGTAAATCCCTCTCCCACAAGAGATTTAATATCTAATTTGGTTTAAATTAAGTTTTTTTTTGTGTTATTAACTCAAAATGTTAATTAGATTGATCTTCTGTTCATCATATCTTATTTTGAATACGATTCACGCCTGATTTTAGAACTTAAGAGTCATCGAGAGTACGTGTAGGCTTGTATCAGCCCTGATCTGCCACGGTCACGGTCCCGTCCGCCCGCTTGGAGCGTTGCACTCATTGGAAGAGCAACATGAGGCGGGGCCATTTTTTCATTCAGCCGCCAACTTGCTGTACGAGCATCTACGCGAGGGCAACGGACAATTCTGTCATTGACTACGGCGCACACGCTCAAATGTGACGCTTAACCATTATTGTAATGGACTCTTAGGAGTCCGTGTCCACGATTTACGTGTGACACAGCGTGGGACGTACGTAAATTCGTGTCCATTCATATTTTTATCGCCCCAAATTCACCATGGGCGCAGCAGAGCCGGCAGCCCATCCAACGATCCATCATCGCCAGTTGAGTAATCACGTTAATCATTCTTACTACTTAACAACTTTCTATTCCAGTGTTCTGAGATATGTAGGATGTATTAATTCATATTTGTCCGATTAGTTTAATTCAGATTTTCGTGTAACGGAGAGTTCATTTCCTTCAACGATGCGAGAGAATATATTTCAATATCAAAACTTTTAGAATTCCCGAGTGAATTTGTGTTACTTAAATAGCGCTTCTCTTATTAAATATATAAAACTGAATTCTGCGTCATAAACTGTGTTCATTTATCTCAGTAGTTCGAGTATTGAAAATCTCGCTACCGAATTCACGGAACTCATGATGTTATGAGACGAGGATATAAATGGAAATATAGTACCTCTAAACCAGTAGACCATGACTTTTCTGACGCGCTAACCAAAATAGTCTAACGTTATTCGTTAATTTTAAGATCGTTCACATATTTAATACTTAGCGTAATTTCTTATCGATTTATTGCCCGTTATTAACGATATTTCACATAAATATAATTTCTCGTATTTACGGGTGGTGGCAGTTTCTCTGATTATTAAAATAAAAGTATCTCTTGAACCTTTCCAGGTTTTGCAGAAACTAAAGTAGCGAAACACTTCGCTACGCGTATATTAACCATTTTGAATTAGAAATCTCCTTCCAAGAAACGTCTCAAACAATTACTGACAGCGTTGCGAACAGAAAGAAAGAAACAGCACCACATCAAATTACTGGCAACGGTTAGGGATAAGAAAGTTAGATACAAAACACATATCAAACCAACCGAAAGGGCAGCCAATCGAAATATCGTAAAAAGTTTAATTTTTTCTCAGAATTTTAGACAATGAATGTATGGTAAGTTCGAAGCTGTCACTAATATGATAACGGTCAGGTTAATGTCAATTCTGCGCTCGAGTGGTGGCTCAGCTTCGAGGACCCCAAAAATAGGGGACCAAATTTCTAGGAAATAAATGGGAAAGATTGCGCTCGGAAAGGAAACGTGCAAGGTGTGCAGAATATTTTGGAAAAATGGACCAACAGAAATAAAATGCAAGGAATTTCTTAATATAAACTCAAATAAAAATACCATAGGGTCAGATGCTGTTGCAGAAATATTCTATTCAATAGAATATATCTTGATTGGAAATATTCTATTTTCAAAAACGTACAGAAATAGATTAAATGAGAAAAATTTAACGTGAAAGAACTGAAGGTATGATGCATGATCAAATTTAAAGACGAAGATCCGCAGGGAATAATTATTACAGTTCATATCCATATCTTAAATTCAAACTATTATTCAAACAAGAAAATGGCAAACAAAAAGAGTTGGTTTGGTGCAAGAAATAAACCCAGGTCAACGATCTTAAGAAAAAACCCTGCGTGGAATAGGTTCTAAAAGGCAAGTTCTCGAGAAGAGCCGCTGAGAGACATCACACCTGGATCAATTACTTACATTATTGTTACAGGGGAGGGTCGTTTTAAGCCTACTTTAGTGGGAGAACCACAGATTCTCGTGAAGGGACCGGCAACCTGTGGCTCGCGAGTAAAACTATTTTTCTTGAGAAGTGCATCTGGCTCACACAAAAATTGTCGCTGATATTTCTTAACACGATTGAAAGAATTTAGTTGTATCCAGTGTTAATAAAACGTTATTTGGCTATCACGGAAATACATTAAAAAATTGACTTTGATAGCTCTCTCTGCCAAAATTGAGTTCCGTCTCTATGGTAAACGATAACATCCGAAAAGTTTTAGGAAGGGTAATTTATGGAAACCTATCTCTGTATTTCGATGACCTTTGCCAGTAGTAAGTAGTGCATCTGGTAGCGGTTCTCGACCGAGCAGCAGGTCACGCGGTAATCTAACGATACTCCGAGGGGA
>VOMN01081666.1:0-65988 GCA_014899125.1 Orchestia grillus | reverse complement strand
TCGGCTGTGAGGCCATCACGTTCACCACTGCACCATGGAGCCCACTGGCCCAAGATGGATACTCAATTCAAGGGTGGACACACATTTTACAGAAATACGAAGTCACACCAAGCGTAAGAACCGCGCACATTAGGACGAGGGGAGGAAACGGTGAATCATCGTCGGTCAAACAGCATGGGACCAAAATGAAACGCGATCTAATGTTTTAGGCGGGTTTCCATGGGTTTTCCTTTTGCTTTCCCTCTGCTTTCCCTCTGCTTTCTCTCTGATTTCCCTCTGTTTTCCCTCTGTTTTCCCTCCGCTTTCCCTCTGTTTCCACTCGACCGAAGAAACTAAAGCCCGTTCACCAGGCATGTGTTTCGAGCGCCAACTACAGTAAACGTAAACAGGATCCTAATTTTTTACTCTATTTTACTCTTAATTTATCTCCTAATTTAACACTCCGTGTCAAAATCCAATAAAAAGAGAAATTTTTGAGCAGGTATCAACCTTTTTTGCTCTGAACTTTCCTGGACTAGAACGAGTGCATGCCCTTCATCAAGATCTAAATAAACTGCTCCTTACTGACCTCTATCCGTGAATGTATTGTGAAATAAATTTCACCTCCAATTTAAAAAGCTCATCTTTAAATCATCAGGTCGGCTTCCTTCAAAGCTCGACGCCTTTCAGGTTTGATTTGTTAAAAATGGTTCCTCTTTTCATAAACGCGTAAGCCCAACATTGACAACTCAAACAAAACTTGTTCAGATATCGGTAAATTTACTTCAGACTTCAATTGATTCACTTTGCCGTCAAAATTCACAAAGCGACAGATTTGGGGGCGGCTGGAGCCCCGGTCGTATTCATTCAATTTTCTCAGGTTTGATTTAAAGATAAAAATTCTGAAGATATCATGGGTTTTCACTTTAGATTTCTAATGTTACCCTGCACTCTACCCGTGTGAAAATGTAGTCGGATAATAGTTCCGCGACAATCTGAGCTCCGAGGACAAAAAATTAGTCACTTGCGACTAGTTTGGTATAGACCTCGACATGATCGAATAATGGCAGTAATTCTGCGCTGCGTCAACTCTTCATGTGTGCAGAAACAGCAAGAGCAAGATGATCGTCAACGTTTCCCAGAAGTGCCATGCACCCTTGATACGAAGCGATTCCCGTACTTGTAATTCGAGACGTACGGCTTTGGCTTCTATCGGTTAGAATTTTCTCCCGACTACAATTTTGCATTAATTAGCTGTACTTACCGGATTGTTTCCATTGACATGAAACGTCAGTGAATTCTGCAACATCCTTTCATGAGCGGTTCTCAGCTTGACCGAATGCAAGAGCTTTTTTTTGTCATTCCCAGGCGTCTTACTTTCGTCCTATTGTTGTGGAGCAACTAAAAGACAAGTCTACACCTTCGGAGCTCTGTGCAAAGACTGATGCATGTTCAATACTTGCATATAGCCTAAACTTTGATTTCAGCTTTGAAAACCGATTGATAAATGTTGTAATTAACTGCAGCTCGAAAACAATACGGGACAAACTTATTTTAAATTTTCTTGAAATAATTTCGAATAAAAAAGGGAAGAAGCGATGAAGATACATAACATTTTGCTTTGGAATGATTGAAGGAGAATGGAAATTTGCATTTTACCAAAGCAATTCTGCCGAGCATCCAGCAGTTTTAATTTTGAAATTTTGAAATTCAGAAACATTCTCAATGTATTTTTTATTCAGCATTTTTCGTAGAATTAATTTATGAATCGGGCTTGGAACAAGTTCGAGATTATTCTGCATAGTAAGTAACCAGCATGCATTAAATATGTAAATCCAGATAGAAGTTTCGATATAAAAAGTAAATATCCAACGATCCTTGAAATATTGGAAGTACAATCGTATTAGAGCCAAGACAAGCTACGGAAGAGGCATATATGCCTTGATGTTTCACAAATCGGCTTTAAATTGGTGATGAATCCAAATTTCTTACAAATGTGTTAATAATATACCTTCGTTGAGGCTTCTTATTTTGTCGGTGGAAGACGAGAGTTTATGCAAAAAGATCTAATAATTCGTCTTAGAAAGTAGTTTTACATCTCTTCCATCAAAAGGAGGCTGTATTTTATCACCGTAAAACACACTTTACAGGAAAACAAATTTAAATATTTGTCCGAAAATAGTTGAAAAGTTTTTGTTTGCAAGTTTTTCGTTTTCGTCTAGAACAGTTTCTTCGCTGACGAGTTTTTCGTTTTCGTTCTCAGGTTTTGCGTCGAAAAGTTTTTTCATCGACAAGTTTTTCGTTTTGTTAAAAATAGTTTTTTAATCGACAAGTTTTTCGTTTTGTTGAAAACCGATTTTTCGTTTTCGTTCGTAGCAGTTTTTTTGTTGACATGTTTATTCCATTCTGAGCGCTGAGACTGCCTCAAGCTATTCAGACACGGCAAAGTAAATTCATTTCCTTCGAACCCTTCATTTGCTCGAGGTAAGAGGATTCGGTCAGCGCTGGCCTATTGCCGACGACAATTAACACACCTGAGTAAATATGAATTGTCTCACGCAGTTTGTTTAGTGCTGGTGCTCAGACATATGTGTATGTACAGAACACGCTTTCGGTAAGACCGGTGTCATTAAAATCCCGATGTCAAGCAAATTTCCCAAGCTGTTTCTTTTTCCGTAATTGGGAGCCTCAATTGTGATAGCGGTGTTTCACAACAAAGTCCCCCAGTTTTCCTTCAGCGATGGTATTATCATCATGCATCAAAGAATCGCAATAATTAATCATTTGCTGTACAAAATATGCCTTTATACTTTAAAGCAATACAATTGCGTTCTTAACGATGTTGTTGCATGCAGGGGAGGTTTGAAAAAAAAGAAAAGCAAAATGAATCATTTCTTCCATTGTGCTTCATGGAGACGTCATTCTGTTCCAACTCAGACCTGAGTCGTCTCCCAGTCACACTGCGTAACCCTTCACTCAAATCACTCAGTCACAAGCTGCAATTCATCACTCAAATCACTCAATCAGATCACATGTCACTCAGTCACAACGCTGCAACTCATCACTCAAATCACTAAATCACATCACTCATCACTCAGTCAGACGCTTCACCCCATCACTCAAAATAAAATGAAACTCTCACAACTCAAATCAAGTCATTTTCATTTCGTAGTGAGATTCCATTGCCACCAAAAGACGACTCACCCCCGGGTTCCTCTTCTTCTTCCCAATTATAAGAGAAGAAGGCGTCGGAGGAATGGTGCAACGACAGCGCCTTTCAATTCAGAGCACGCCCTTCGATGATATCAGTCTTGCTCAAGTGGAAGCGTCCATTCGAGAGGCTTGCAGCAACGGCGACTCCAAAAAATCAGATTTCACCTTGGACTCTCAGAATGTTTGGCTCGACTTGTCATCACCCGAGGAATAAAACCGGACTACGTGCGTGCGCACGAAGGGAATGCCATTCCCTCGATTTATTACGACGAACAGCTCACATTTTGGAGACTAGAGCCAAGTCTTGCGAGTTTGTAGAATTAGTAAATGGTTATATTTTTCGCTAAAACTAGGCATGTTTTAAGGAGAAGTATTAGTGAAGTAATTTACTAGCATGTTATTCAAAGGGATAAAAAAAATCGTACAGTATATCACACGAATGCAGCGACGTACTGGTACGTTGTGTGAGACAGTGAACTGTACTAGTGGCTCCCAATAGTTGTTCATGCTCATTTTACTTTTTCGTTTGCTGTCTTAATGACAGATTCTCACAGGACGCTATTTTTCATCGTATCAAGACAATACTCTAACCAAGTAATCATAACAGTTTCACAGCTACAAGTACAGATATGTAAGAAGGCGAGACTACGTACATATTAAGATTTGCGAATCAAGGATTCAGAAATTTTGCGCGCTCTACTTGTCATTTTGAAGGTAAAGAATAATAATTGACATAGTGATTTATGCTTGAAATTACAGAACTACATTGGAGAGCAAGCAGAGCAAGCCCCACTCGTGTTTCAAGAGGATGTTAAAAAGAGCCAAGAAGTACACTTCTCGGACCTAGACAGATCATTTTTCTCTCCTATGTAACTCTCCCTTTAGGAACAAATGAGGATTGAGAAGGGAAATCCCAGCTTTGGGTGATTGAGGTGTACCAGCGAGAATCTCCACGCTCACACTGGCTCTGGTTGTCCGTTCAATAAGGTGCGAAAGAAGTAAAACATAGTGGGTACGAAATGTTCCGTTTCGACGAGTGCTAACTTAGCGCGAAATATACAAAGTAATTTCTGACATCCTTGGGCATCGGGTGACAACAGAAATGCATATTATCACAAGACGTCTTTGTTGTTTGTATACAAGAGGGTCAACGAAGCGAATCTAATTACTTGAAAGAGTCTAGCACGTCCCCGAACCTAAAAAGTTCTCGAGTAAATCAACCTGGCTCTTTAAAACAAGTAAGGGCACTTCACATTCTCGACACACAATTAAGAACACCCACTACACACTGGTCCCTGGAACGAAGAGAGTACACCCGTCTCGCCGTGAACAATATTGATGCTTTGATAGAGGAGAGACTGGAAGAAACAAACGGCTGAAGTATCAAGACGAACGACTTGTTCCCTTCCAGAGTCTGCCCTCAGCTCCAGGGTGCCGCCCAGACACTGCGCAGTAAACACGTTTGTTATTCTTAACCCAACGGCCAAACCTCCGTCGAAGTCGTTATTTTAGGTCTGTGGTTTGAGAGGAAAAGGATGGACTTAGTTTCTTATTTCAATAGAATTCCATTATTTACCGGGAGGGTCTGTCCCCTCAGCCGATAGAACGCTCCATCTTCAACTGCGTTTCTATCTTGCATGGTGAAACTTCAATCGGATTTTAAAAATTTCAAAGAATCGAATGAAAATCAGAATGAAAATTCAAAGGCTGATAAAGAAAAAGAAGCGCTATGCACTAGACCATGAAAGATCTTTTTTCGCTCATGATTTCATCATGCAAGCACATGCAGTTCTCCATGAAAGTGCTCCGAGAGACAGAAATTTACGTGCAGGGTTTGAAATATTTCGACGATTCTGTCAAGATTTTCGAAGGCGATACAAGATTTCTATTGGGCGATTCTTCCAAAAGGTCGCTTGAATAATGCATCATGCAGCTTGGCCCTCCAACGTCATTAGGGGTGTTTTGAGGTTTATATTCTAGCACAGCTAGTAAGGACATCTCTTATTTACGAATCCATCAATCATCTCGGATAATACGATGTTGGCTAGAATAAGATGTAATTCTAGGAAACATTCGGCAATTAGATAATTTAGCCGTAGTCACAATATTTCATATATTCTCTAGTTTGTTATTTTTACCACGTATTAGCTGTTACTCCAGTATGATTGAGTTTTAAATAAATTCAAAAATTGAAAGGAGCTACCATTTAATATTTTGTCTTAAAAGAAATTTTCAAGTGGTGACGTATTTTTATGAGAATGTGGAGCTCGCCGGAACATAGAAGTCGGTAGGTTATAAATCCTATCCTAATTTTTCGAATTATTTCACTCAAGGAAAAGAGGAGACGCGTTCGAAAATCCTAAAGCCTAGGCGTTTCTTTAACTCCTTTTTAAATTGCGTATCACAATCCATAACCCAGGGGCGTGAGACTACAATGCTGAAGGCTGGGTCGGGAGGAATGAGTGTCGTGTTTCCGTGTCGGTGATATTTTGTCTTTGTTTTAGGTGCAAGTGTAAAAAATAGCATCAAATCTTCATGATTTTACGCAACATGTAGCTTTGTTACTCTAATTCCGTCATTTTGTGAGGAAGAACGTGAAGTGATTCACGCTTTTTCTATGTTTAATATCCCGTGAATTCAGTTTCCATTCTTCTGTTACTGATGTCCCGCAGGGCGTTTACACTTAATGTGGTAAAATATTCTCACTTCTTCAATTTTAATGCTCAGTTTGATTTCCGATATAAACTGAAGAACACGCCAGGTGAGTCATTTGGAAATATTCTGCTTAAAGCATATTCATTGTATGAATCTTTCTTGGTAATCAGGATTAAATTAAGTCGTTGTTTAAGATAAATCTTGCTGGAATTTGTGTAAGATATCTTCGAAGTTATAATAATAAGCACAGCTGTGCAAAGTGTGCAACTCCCCTTCCTCTGCAAGAATATTTTCCAGCTCTGACGAATAAGCATAAAAATGCGTTCACGAAAACATTTCCATACATTTTTGTGCTATTCCTTGAAGAATCGGGGCATGAACAGGGAATTCATCAACATAGAATTGCATCGCAGCGTGCACTCTTTTTCTTATGTTTTGATTACGCCATAGCGTTTAAAGAAATCAATTAATTTCTGCAATTCGTTGCATCTACGAAACCAACAGAATGTGTTTTTTTTGGATGATGAGGTATATTTTTCATCGAAGTATTTCCCTAATTCGTGGTCTATATTCAGAACGTCGCACGGGATAAGAGAAGGTATAGTATGTACTTATTTATGACATTTCAGCTTGCCCATTATATATGAAAATTGAATGAAATCCTAACTAAATATCTAGTAACAACACGTTTTATTCCAATTAAGCGGTAAATTTTCATAGTTATTGTGTGGGTTTAGGTTCAGTTTTTTCTCAAACCACAAAAGAGAATTCAAATTCACTGTGGTTAGTGAATGTATCAGCTTAATAAATATTAATTACTTGTTGTTACTTTTAATTGAGAGTTTGAGCGTCGGTAAAGAACTTCACGGAAAGAAAGCTACTATTTACACTGAAACCTCGTTAATTACAAACGTGTAATCCAGAAGTTTTCCCCGAAACCTAATCATGTAACAAGTAGGGAATTAAACCAATCTTATAACGCATTTTCTTCGAAAGTTAAGTCAAAACAAGGTTCTAAAAACATCTCTTAATTTCTTGAACTTAAGTCTCGAGCACGGCTGTTTTATGGAGGTCTCGCTCTTAATTCTGTCTGAAGATGATTAACGCACGCGCGGAAATTTCAAAACAATCTTCTTAAACGGATTGTTAATTTTTAATGGTGGGAAAACTCATCTCAGTACAGCAACCACGCAAAAGGGAGATGGAATGTTCGCCAACGCTCGGAAGATTTTAATCGAACAGTTTACTTCCGGAGGTTGTTGTTCTTCAACGCTAAGCTTTCCCTGTTTGAAATCGTTCATGCAAAAATCTGTAATAGCATTCTGAACGAAATCATTAGAATGCAGAGAAATATGCAAAATTTGCAGTACTTGATTTTCTCAAATGCACATCTACCTCCGTTAAAATTTCTGCCCCTTAGTCTGAAATATTCAGCTGGCGAAGGGGGTGACTGAGGAGATCATAAAATCGTAACAAATTATTTCATATTTTATTACCTCTTCCAGTAGATGAAAAAAGTTGATGTAGGAACGTAGCTCAAGCTCAGAAGGCTCAGCTTAGAGCTAAAATGAACGAATCGCTTCTCGAGAATACTTAACATTTATATTATTGAACTCAACTAAAAGTATTTTCCTTACTAAACACTGATTCATCGGACTCTCATTTGACGGAGATTACGCGTAAATTTAGATATCTGCTAAGCCATCGCAATTTCAATGAAGCTGCTCGATTCACCTCGATTTAGCAGCAAATTTTTCATCAACTTTACAGCAAATTATTAACAATGTCTTACTAACGTATTCAGGAACATTGTAGGTAACGATCTTGCCGTAATTGCGCGAAGATTTGTCTTGCCCGTATCTTGGTTTCTCTCGTCAATTTGGACAAGGAGTTATTAGTTCAGAGTTGTGGATCGAAGTTATTATTGACTGTTTGCATCTCTGTCTTAAGGGCTTAGTTCCTAAGCAGCGAATTTTTGAGTTTACGCTGATTATGACTTCCAAAGTAATTGAGGCTGCTTTCAGTCTTTATAACGAGCCTGAGAGATAAAGACCATCGCTATTCTTTTGACCTGACCGCTCTATTTAGATTGTGCCACACGAGTGTAACGTTACCGAACTAAGTTCTGTGCTGAGGTCGGGTAACACGAGTGTAACGTTACCGAACTAAGTTCTGTGCTGAGGTCGGGTAACACGAGTGTAACGTTACCTAACTAAGTTCTGTGCTGAGGTCGTGTAACACGAGTGTAACGTTACCGAACTAAGTTTTGTACTGAAGTCGTGGAACAGGAGTGTAACATTATTGTACAAAGCTCTAGAAAAAAGTTTTCAGTATGTAACATAGCTAATCAATGAACAAATGTATTACAGAGTTAATCTAAATTGAACTTTTATGCAGAAAGGTAAATTTAGGCGGACATTCATTAGAATTAAATTTATTTTCAATTTTGGTTCCCCCTAAAGAGTTACCAGATATTTTTTTAGCATTTAACACTGGTTTGCTGTAGCATTGCGTTCCCGAATTTTGACGTTAGATTTCATTGCTCATATTCATATTTCATGAACGTGTATGTTTTTATTATATTTTGATATTATTTGTTTAAAATAAGTCATAATTCGAAGCACCCCAAATTGAATGTGTTTTAAATATTTCTTCTATATTTCATTTATCAGTACCTTCAGATTTGGATGCTAAGAACATTCAGAGTATTTTGCTCCGAATAACTGAAGCGGTAACCACAAATTAAAAATTCATCTATTCTTTTATGCGAGGAAAACTGCCGATGAACTTCAGGTATGCTAACGGATTTAAAATCACATAGTATTCCTTTGGTAACAATTCTATTCTGCTTGAAAAGATTCGAGCAGTTTCTTTTCGAAAAATAGAATGAACGTTTTTTTCAAAAAGTCGTTGTAGTCTACTTTTCAAATGCCGGCACTTAAGTTTCATTGCAGAATTTTTCGGATAAAACCGAAAGAATTTGCCCTCCCCGTCGTAACGGAACAGATTGATGTGAAAATTTTCTTATTGTTCAAAGTGTGGGGTTGATCATAAGGACTAGAGAGGATCTGAAGTCGGTGTCCAGCAAATG
Organism: Orchestia grillus; assembly: GCA_014899125.1. Lineage (NCBI taxonomy): Eukaryota > Metazoa > Arthropoda > Malacostraca > Amphipoda > Talitridae > Orchestia > Orchestia grillus. Next base: position 57,050 of record VOMN01081666.1, on the reverse strand, counting down.
TGTGTATTGTGAGATTCCTAATAAAACAAATGTAAGCGAAAAGGAAGGAATGAAAACGAAGATTGGTAAGCTCACTGTTTGAGTGAGAAAAAAATGTTATCCATTTCAAGTCCAGAAAATAAATGAATGAAAATATTATTTGATTTCGGGCGTTTTTTGCAGCTGCATCTGCAGATGTTTAAATAATTTATTTCAGCTTATATTCTGGTGTAGTTACATATGCGTCGAGCATATATAACAAGATCGTAATGCTTCATCTGCCACATTCACGTTTAGTTAGATTCTCGGGAGTATATTTTACTTACATACTAGGAAACAAGTGCTCAAAAGCAGTGAAAACTGTTGAATAATGTCATAGCATTTCTTACCTTTTGCCGCTTGAAACGCTCATTTCTAAGCCCCTCACCTCCATAGACCTTCGCTCGCGAATTTATGGGTTCTTATTGCCTTAGTTTTGAGGCAAAACTTCGGAGCTGTTATTATACATAGTTACATTCGCTAGTACAGGGTGGCACAAAAGTAAGGTACCCTCACTGATACTAGTAACACTGATACGCTAACAAATGTCTAGGACACAATTTTCTTAAGTAAGGTACCCTTTTCATGAAATTGTGTCCTAGACATTTGTTAGCGTATCAGTGTTACCGGTATCAGTGAAGGTACCTTACTTTTGCGCCACCCTGTACATGTTCACCTAATTGCTGTCCCACGCAACAATTTATTTCGATGTTAAACTGACCCTAGCCTTGAGAAAGCCACCTTCTTAGACGCTGACGTGCGCTCCAGTGCATAGTAATTTCAACCCTCGAAGCCATTTGTCAGGAAGATGGAGCGAAACTTGTTCCATAAGTTTAGCTGGAGAGATTTTCGACTTAACTTGCGAACATTAAGCCTTCCTCCTGCGTTGCCTTCGGTACAAATTCCCCAGGCAGCAGTGGACAAATTTGAGAAATGCAAACCGATTTCTCAGAACAGAATTCTACAGTGCAAAAAAATTCAGTTCATGAAGCCCGTGCCTTGAAAGCGTCCTTTTTTATTTTATTTTCCGATTGGATGTAATACAGCTCAGTAATAGTGAGTCGATACAAGCGTTGAGATCCATAATTTGACTCTTATTTCGAATATATTTTCAGCTGATACGATACATTAAAAGAAATGGTGTAACTAAAACTTATACGTGTATTTTAACTTGGAGTTGATTTGAATTCTGTTCATTACTTTAAGGGAAAAACAAGTCATCAACAACACAAATGAAAAAGGTAGACATGCTTGAAATAGTACTGATTTCTAAACATGGTTTTAAGGTATAAAACAACCGCCCCTGTAATTTAAAATTTGTTTAGATGAAGAGAAAACTAATCAACTTCGACGTATTGAATTCAAATTAGGAAATGTAAAAGTCGGTCATAAACTGTGATTATCACGTGCAACAGTAAATCGTTACATTTGTGGATTATGAGACTTCTAATAAAACTAATATGAACGAAAGATGCGGCTAATGCCACCTTTTTTTCGTGGCAAGTTGTTGGGTCCCTTACCGACTGTTAACGGTATTGCTGAAAGTTTATTGAGAGTATTCCACGGTAATTGGAATGCACAAACCATAATCTACCTTTAAAATCGGCCATTTAACAGCTACAATACCTCAACTACACGAAGCCGTCGGTAAAAGAGGGCAAACCTTGGAAAAAAGGGTATTCGATGAGGAAAAAATGAGCCCAGAACGAGTGCTCTTAAAAAGTGGAACCACCATGAACCTAGAATGAAGCTGAAATATTAAACGGGCTTCAAACTATTTTCAGAGCCTCTTCATTGGTAAAATCTAGATTTATTCAATTAATTAACGAATAGAATTTAACTTGTTGCGTGAACAGGCCCCTACAACTTCGCAGGTACTTGAGAGTCTGTGAGTTCTCTTTAAAAAATGATCTTTCAAGCTGCTCACAAAGCCTTCCTTCATCTCATCCCAACGGGATTATAGTCCTTGTTGGGTGCTGGTTTGTAAAGGAGTCTTTTATTTTCAGTCAGGCAGCCAGAGCTTACCGTACTATAGGTTCGATTCCTTGTTTTAGTTTAAAATGCAAGTGTGATGTATTATAAATGGATTATTCGAAAACCTTCATCCTGCAGTTCATTTATAATGGATCCGTGTTAATCCATGTTTATATTCATAAAACCACGTATCAGATTTTCATCTTCTTGTACTCTGCCTTAAATATTGAGCCATGACCTAGTCATTTTTCGCATCATAGCTCGGACGCCAAACCTTTTTTACCATTATATCGTCTTACCTACAAACTCTTATTTTCTTGCTTAGGTTGGGGCGAGCCGCTTCCCAAACTTTGGAGCCTTCGAGAAACCGTAAATGAATCATTGCTTGCTCGCGAGCTTTGGTAATGTTTGTTCCTCGACAATTGCTCTTCTAAAAATTCATGGGAAGGTCCCTGCAGTAATGTATACCAAACAGCGAGTTCCGATCATTAGGGCACAGGCACGGCTTCGGGACCCGACACCTTCTGGCCTGCTTGCATACAGATCAGTTCGCAAATGGAAATGATATCATAGAAGTCATTTCCGGAGGTCCTGAGTCTGATGTACAGCGACTAACCGTGGAATGACGTTGGACTGGAATGAATCATGTGCCTTAAGGGGACTTCAGATGCTTGAACTTCATTGAAAATTTATGCCACAACACACCGGCTTGCGTCGTCTTTCTACGTACACGTTGACGATGCAAGAAGGGAGATTTCTATGAACGTGTTCAGTATATATCATGCACGACACAGTGAATTTGTAAGGTCTCGTGAGGAAGATGGAAGATATTTCTCTTCTTTGGTAATGCGTGGCAGGTAAGATTCTTATTCTGATCCCTTTACATTTTGATGATGGGGATTTCAACGGACGAGGTAAAACATTTAAAGGAAGATTGACACTTACCATGAAGCTTAGACTTAAGCCCTGCATTTTCGGTCTGCGTGTCGCAATATTACTTTGTTCATCAAGCTGATTTTCTATTCACTTGACAAAACTCACATTTTTACCCACATGCCGGCGCCACGAAAACCAACTTCATTGTGGTGACTCTCCGCGGTGCGAACGAAATAAATATTTTCCGCAGCTAACGAGTAAATCTTTTCGAAGACGAAATCTGTCAGATGGGTTCACCAATGCCTGATTTACGACCCTGAAGTCCTCGCTCGTTTCGAGCTTCCCTTTTTACGGGAATGGAAATTGCTGGATCGTTCTTCCCTCCACTCAAGATCAACAAAGGCGTCTGCTGCTTGTGGTAGACGCTGTAATAGGACTCCATGCATATGGATCTCCTCGCAAACGATAAGCATGCACTAGAGCATCTGCTTCCCAATTTCCCATTTAACTTGGCCAGTTTTCCTCAAGTTCTTCCTATTAAATTTGTTGGGTGCTCCTTCAAGTTTGCATGCCAGCCAAACTAGGGAAGAGAACCCGAGAAGGTCTGCGAGCCCCGCCGTATGTGGGAAGACGTCGTTGGAGAAGCCGTATCTCGATCTCGCTTTTGTCTCCACAAACCCTAAAAGTGCTAATTTGATTCTTTAAATAACCGAAATTTGCGTACACAGTCGGCTTTATTATCTGAACATGAGTCTAAATTCATCATCACTTTGAAAGAAAGTGAGAATTTCGGAATAAACATTATATATTAAGTCTGCCTTTCCACAGTTAGGGCGCTGGATGTTATCGAGTTATAGACCGATAAAATATAAAGAAAATATTCTTCCATAGCTGGGATTGCTCTTATGTTCTTAGTCGGAAAACTGATTATGTATTCATAATGCTTTCATATTGCTCAAGTTTTAGTGGGAATGTGACTTAATGCTTCCAAATCTCAGCTTAAAATAAAATTAATGAATCATAATCACCTGACAAAGCTACATGATCTCCTGATACTTGGAAGCATCAAGACCATGTTACATTGTCAGCAGTATATGCGGGCATAGATATACATATATATTAAACCAGTTAATTTCACCTGGGCACGAAATGTTTAGCAGTTTAATGGTCTTTTTTATAAGACCACATGGAAAACGCTATATCCACGCTCAGCAGAAGAGCTTAGCGCTGTGTGTTTCGACGTGCTGCATATGTTGAAGTCATAAGCATGTTTTAGGAACGTCATGAGTTCATTTAGCGACCTGCCTAGCTATCTGGAATGTCTGCAGAGATCCTAAATTTTTAAAGTCGTAAATCATTTCCATGAACATGTGCATGATGTCGACTTTAACATGCTATTGACGAGAACCGTTGGACAAACACGCGCGAAATCAACTCTTAAAAATTCAAAAATAATCCAAATCTAGCAAGAATTGGAAAAAGCGTCGCTTGTAAATGAGCTTCTCAAACTCCTATTTCATAATTGAAAACCAATTTTCTTGTACTGTTACCTTTCGATTTGCTATGCACAATGCATTCTATATGAACTAGCCAGTAATGGTAATGTTTCAATTCGCTCTGAGGCAGTCGGTTTTTGGACGTCACACTTACTTGGTGCATTGCACGTGGCGAGTCACGTGGTCCTGGTGGCGCTGCATAACGTTGTACGTGACGTGTTGTATGACATTGTACGTGACGTGTTATATGACGTTGTTCGTGAAGTGTTATATGACGTTGTACGTGACGGAGTATATGACGTTGTACGTGATGTAGTATATGACGTTGAACGTGACGTAGTATATGACATTGTACGTGACGTAGTGTTTGATGTTGTACGTGACGTTGTACGTGACGTATCATATGACGTTGTACTTGACGTTGAACATGACGTTGTACATGGTCGGCTCCGTAGTGCGAGTGGCAGCGTGCTTGCCTCTTAACTAGGCGACCCTTGGTTCGATACCCCGCGGCGGAGCTCTTCCCTTGGGAAAGGAAGACGTGCCCTAACAGTTGGCACCCCAATGTGGCCTGGGACTTGGTGCCCGATCTCATCCCAGAGTGGGGTTATCCAACGTATACATGTCGTTGTACGTGACGTTGTACGTGACGTTGTATGTGACGTTGTACGTGACGTTGTGCGTGACGTTGTGCGTGACGTTGTACGTAACGTTGTACGTGAAGTTGTACGTGACGTTGTACGTGACGTTGTGCGTGACGTTGTACTTGACGTTGTACGTGACGTTGTATGTGACGTTTTACATGACGTTGTACGTGAAGTTGTATGTGACGTTGTTCGTGACGTTGTACGTGAAGTTGTACGTGACGTTGTACGTGCCGTTGCACGTGACGTGTACGTGACGTACGTGACGTTGTACGTGACGTGTTCGTGACGTTGGACGTGATGTTGTACGTAACGTTGTACGTGACGTTGTTTATGAGGTTGTACATGACGTGTACATGACGTTGGACATGAAGTGTCAGAGCGGTCGTGCTGAAGACACATGGAATAGTCACATGCTGTACATCCAAAAACGACAGTGCTATAATTCGAATTCCATTATTTATTGGAGAAGCTATTATGCTGTCTCTCTTTCCCTCAATATCGATATCAATTTTAGAGACTCAAAAATGCGAATTAATTCGTCTAAGTTCGAGAATCTAAGCTTGAAATAATTGAAGCCTGGATGATTGGAAAGCACTAGGGAAGTAAAACGGAAATCGGAATCTGAGATCATACCGATTTTGTGTTCGCTCGAAATAAATATTTGAAGTTTATTCCGGCAACGTTATCTCACAAATATGTTACCTTTAAGACACCCAAGAAATATTCTTTTATCTCACACCGCAGTTCTAAAATATATGAAAACTTGAGCCTTTTTCAGCGGTCGTTATCTTTGTGAGCTTATCTTTTTCTTGAGAGCTTCCTCCTCTCCACCAGTACTTAATCTGCTTGTGTTTTAGGCCAAATTTTCTTGACGATGGGACCTAAAAATGTTGGAAAACAAGCGACCGGAAGCGATGGCGCTTGAGCCCTCAGAATAACGATGGTAGTTGCTTTGAATGGACCATAGAGGGCATCGCGACCGTAACTTTGATAGAGTACACAGCCTTAAAGCTTGAATGATGGAAATTGCCAGATTTCCTCAACCCCTTTTTTCGAAATCCCTTGGGAACCTCCTCGCCGGAGTTGGTTTTCACTACTTCGTAAGAAGGCAATAATCTGCCAACTATTTACTGTCGAAAATTTTCTTCAAAAAAATTGCCCTGATTTTTTCTACCAGGAATAGCAATATGAAAATAAAAAATACATGCTCAAATTCACTCTGTTTTAATATACGGACCTGCGACAGAGGTATCGGAAGATAGCTTCTTCAGTAACGATGCTGTGAATGATCTTCCCTCCGAACATTCAAAATTTAAAATGATTCAATTTTGAAGAGCTTTCGAAGGGGATGAAAACTTCAGGTGTGACGTGTTTGCAGGAGGTGTTCCGTCGCCCACTGCCTCGAATACATTTTCCTTAAGAGCCTATAAATTATTTCTGTGTGTGAACGCTCGAAGCTTTTATTGAACCCCAGAGCTGAGCATGCGCGATGAGGAGCAAAATATTTATATTTATGGATTTAACATTTTTCTGTTGAATGGTAATAGTCATTTTGACTCTCGAACAGGATGCGTTGAGCAGTACTTGTTATTTCATTTTTACGCAGCGATGTTTAGAGCACAGTATAGTTTTCAACGGCGCTGCCAGATTTTCAAACAATAAGGAATTCTTTAATTTGAGGGCATCTTGAAATCATTAGCATTATTTACGGTTATGTTTTCACACCAGAACCAAAAGAGTATCATCCTCAATCACTGCCTCATGTCCAATCTCTTTTGCCATAAATCTAAATCTCTCGCCAATTTAAAATGAAAGCCTTCATTATTTCACGCACGAACTACTAATTAGGATTTACTTGCCACATTTCATATTTCTCATGCAAATATCATGTGTATGGCAACACTGTGCACTCGTAACTCGTTTAGAGTTACACCAACGCCGTAACACCAACGCCGTAACACCAACGCCGTAACACCAACAACGTAACACCAACACCGTAACATCAACGCCGTAACACCAACGCCGTAACACCAACGTCGTAACACCAACGCCGTAACACCAACACCGTAACACCAACGCCGTAACACCAACGCCGTAACACCAACATCGCAACACCAACACCGTTACACCAACGCCGTAACACCAACATCGCAACACCAACGCCGTAACACCAACGCCGTAGCACCAACATCGCAACACCAACACCGTAACACCAACATCGCAACACCAACACCGTAACACCGAGCTCTACAGGCGATGTTCCCATGTTGTCTGCAGCCATTTTCGAACAATTATTTTTCAGCGTTGTCTGCGTTTTCCCTATGCGTTTTTCCCATACGTTTTCCCCATGTGTTTTTCCCATGCGTTTTTCCCATGCGTTTTTCCCGTGCGTTTTCCCATGCATTTTTCCCATGCATTTTTCCCATGCGTTTCTCCCACGCGTTTTTCCCACGCGTTTTTCCCACGCGTTTTTCCCATGCTTTTTTCCCATACGTTGTTAATAAGATGCCTTGGAGACGGAGCAGGCGGGCCATCACGATGATAAATTGGCATTTGTAATCTTGCAACACGAATTTCTTATACAATATGATGCCTAAGGTGTATGCCCCAAATGAAGCGTACATGTTTCAATACATATCAAAGAAAAATAATAATTCGCAGTTAAATTCGCAGCATAACGTAAGTGTGAGTGTATGAAAATTTCTTAACCCTCTTTTTGTAATGATTATTTTTCAGCATTTCTTTGAAATTTTAGTTTTCATGTGGTCGAATCTACTTTTCGAGGTATTTGTTGGTTGAAATATATCATATCAGTTCAAATGTGTTCTGCGATATTACAGTCGTCGTGTGGCGAAATCATGTGATTAAGCTCATTAAAAACACTACAGAATTTTCAAGTGCCTCGCAAAAATGAAAACTGGGAAAACTCGCGGTGTGTTACATTCGATCTGTGTACCTTACAAAATTGCAATTAGCAATGTCCTTCATGTAGGCAAGAGATCTTCTTAACTATTAATTCATATTTTTAGTTTTATATAATTTAAAGGTTGTGATCGCGTCGAACATGACACTCGCAAATAAGAAGTATTTAACTTTTAATTGCAAGATTATAAGACGCGTGTGAGATCAAGCAAATGTGCTCTTTACCACTATCGTCTCAAATACAAATGTCCTGTATCATGAAGTCGATAATTCATTGCAATTTTCAATAAAACAATTGGTGTAATTCTACTGCAATTGGATATGAAGGAAGAGAAATGCGGGAGCCTGTTCCTATTCGCTTTTTATCCGTTAATCAACGAAAGCGATCACCAATCTTTTAGCTCGAATGAGCTGTTCAGTGCAATTGAGTAGCATAAAGAATGTGAGTTTCTCACATTCGTAAAACTTTGATTACTGTCTCTAATGAAAGAGAACATCATTTAGTAAGTAACTGTTTCTGCTCTCTGAGTAAGATATCTTGGATAGAAGGTCTGGGTAAGATATCTTGCTTTATGAGATGTGTGCATTTTTGAAAATTATCCCATTTTTGCATTTGATTCTCCGATGATTTTTGTGAATTTCTCCCAATATTCTAACCGAACAACTCTTCGCGAACCTCATGCTCTTCTCAATCAAAAACTTTAAAGCGTTTGATGATGAAAAGTATGTCGACATCTTCTGCGATGCTGCTGCACATATTCTGATACTTCCAAAGAACCTGCGAAAATTAGTTCGTACTGAACATTCGCAGACACCGATAACAAAGCACCGACACCGATACAGCAAAGTCAGGGCAAAACTGTTCCTTGTTCCTCGATGGCGAGAACACGCCCAGCAAGGAAAAAACACTGAGATGAGTTTCAAATTGCGGAAGCACCTAAATAAGGAAACTTAAACCGAATTTTAGCTAACGTCTTTAATTTCTCATCAAGATTAAACCACGTTGATATGCATTTCCATAGTGTAGTTCGAATGCAATTAGATGTTTTAGTGTTTTATTTTTTTAGATTTCTCAAAATAAATATTCCTATTGGTACGATTTCTAAATTTAATTTTACAACTGATGTAAAATGAAATTTTTAAACTATTCTGAAAGTTTCAATGCACCATTACAAGGTAACTGATTTAATTCGGCCAAGGGAATGATAGAAGCGTACCATTACTGACGTAAACGCTTGCTAAAATAAATTTTGCCTAATATCAAGTGTCATGTGTAAGTGAAAACTGATACCGTTTTTCATGAACAAATGCTATATATTCCACAGCTCCTTCATGTCGAGATATAATTTAGACAATGATAATTATATAACATACAATTACTTCAAAAATATTAGTCATCAGTTTCGAGCTGTGTGTCTATTCAATTCAGTAAATATACTTCAAAAGAGAGTCTGCTCCATTTAATGGAATTTCCAAATAAATAAGTCATAAATAATAAGCTACTTCACCACTATTTCCAAGATCACAAGTTGTGCTCAGCAGTTCTCACCTCTACTCAGGCAGCACAAAAATCTGATTACAAAGTTTCTCTCTCTTTGCCTCCGCAAGTGGCATAATTATGTTGCATTAACTTTGAGAGCGAGTTATTGTATTACAGTCACTTAGCGCCCAGCTTTTTTGATCGAACATGTCGTCCTTACCCATTTCCGAAATAGATCGCGAAAATCAACGTGACGATTCTCAAGTGCCCATCGATTGAAGTGACAAATTTAAGACGTTGTAACTATCTGACGCTAAATTAGATCGTGTAGGACTTCTCTCGACAACAATAGACGATATCATTATGAGCCTGCCATGATGCGTCTTTGTGTTACTTTGTCAACACACGTACTACCTAAGTGTGTTTACCATTTAAAACTGATACACTTAAAGTAAGCCAGGGCAAAAAGCTACTCGGGGCACATTGTGACAGTGTACCGTGTCGCTGGTTGTTAGTGATTTTGATTCTGCTTTTACATCTCTGCGAGTGAAAGTAGTTCGCTCACAAGCGAATGCAGTTCGTTGCATGCATTGCGAGTTGAGAAGTAATATTAAAATCATGCTGCAGAGCTCCCAAGTAAGTTTTTGCCCCAATTTACCATACATATTTACGGTCCAACAAGCACTTAAGTACATGGCTTAGAAATTTCATCTTGCCAAAATAATTGGAATCATGATACGGAGAGACTTACAAAAACATGTGGCAGGCATTGCTGCATAGACCAGCGTGTTACAAGCTCCCCGGAGAAAAAAAATGAGTTGCCTATTGTTTTACGAGCTCTAGTGTGTAGTTTTTCGAGCTCCTTTCGAGGATGAAAGCTGTGGTGCATCAGGCTAGAACTGTCATTTATTGGCAGAGCAGTCATTCAGGATATATCGGGCATTCAGATTGGCCACCTAAATACCCAGACATGAACCCAATAGAAAATTGGTTGAACCACCTAAGTCCTAGAACGACAAGTTAGACGTCGAGAAGACCGTACACGTTCTGTGGCCGGAGTACGAAATCAAGGGATGCAAGAGTGGTTTAAAATCAATCAGGTGTACATTAGGAAAATTATAGACTCAATGCCGCCCAGAATTGCTGTCATTATTCGTGTGGGTGGAAGTCCTACACTATTTAAGTAGTAGGGGACTATTTTCTTTGTCCGGTAGCTCATTTATTTGTATGTTCACAAATAAGAATGAATGTTTTGCATCCCCATAAAAATTACGAATTACATCGTGGTGGTTGGTTCGTCATGCATTGCTGTCATTAAATCGCTCTCACATGCACGTTTGATTCCCCGTTTCTCAAGATGTCGAGTTTCTCTGGTGCTGCAGGAGGTCCATGAGCTATAAGAAAAAAGCTCTTGTACCACCCCTCTCTTTCAGCCAGGATTTCCAATCGAGCGTTTCAGTTACGAATAAACAATCCCAGTGAATGCATATATATAAATATGTTTTCGAATTCTCGCATCACCTCAAAATATATTCAAGATGATGCAAGATTTTGATTGCATTCTCGCACATTATGATGTCAAAGACTTCGTTCTCTAATGAGTTTGAACAGATCTTGAACGTGAACGTCATTATCAAGAATGACGACTATGGCCACATTTTTTGACAGAGATGAAAATTTCTGCACAACTGAGTCGACACGCATGAGTAATCCTGTTAGAGAAATGAAGATCAAATCTGAAGCACTATTACGGTAGGTATCGCCATAAAAGTTATTTTAATGCTAACTTCGTAACATAAAAAACTCGAGTAGAATTCCTCACCGCAGGACTATGAACAGCTTCGGGATGGCTCGCTACTGGTTCATTCCGAAGAAAATACTCGTCTTTACTCGTGTAATTTGCACGCTTAACATCTCAAGCGTCGAGACCGGTCGGCGGATTAATGCGGGGCGAGTGTCTGCTCTGGGGCAGAGATTAATGTGGCAAGCCTTCACCGAAAACAAACATTTGTCGGATTATGCCTAGGCCTTCGCCAGCCTACTGATGCCTCCTGTCAACGCCAGGACTGTGCCATCCTTCTGCTGCGATGCACTTGGATAAAGCGCCAACGTGGCTTACGACCGAGGTCTGTACTGACTGCTCAATGTAATATTACACTAATTTTATGTAGACGTTCGGCAGTGGGTTCTGAATACCTGGATTCTGAACAGAGTGTTCAATGTAATATTACACTAGTTTTATGTAGACCTTCAGCACTGGGTCCTGAATACCTGGATTTTGAACAGACTACTCAATGTAATATTACACTAGTTTAAAGTAGACCTTCAGCTCTGGGTTCTCAATACCTGGATTCTGAACTGACTGCTCATTGTAATATTACACTAGTTTTATGTAGACGTTCGGCAGTGGGTTCTGAATACCGGGATTCTGAACTGACTGCTCAATGTAATATTACACTAGTTTTATGTATACGTTCGGCAGTGGGTTCTCAATACCTGGATTCTGAACTGACTACTCAATGTGATAGCGCACTAGTTTTGTGTAACCTTCATCATTGGATTTTGATTGCTTGAGTTCTTAGAGACTGTGATAATGCACTCGATTTAGATCATTATCACTTGATTCTGAATAATTGGGTTCTGTACAGACTGCTTGATGTAATAGGACTTTTTTTCAACTGTAAGTCGCTGGATTCAGTACACTGACTGTTGTATGTCATTACAAAGTTGTTTTATTTCTTTACGCCTTGAACGAACATCACGCTGTAAAGTGATTTTTTTACGTCTTATAAATACAATCTTGAGTGTATATTAAAACATGAATTCAGTAACTGTTAGAGATATTACAGGTGTCAATTTCTTACCAGTCGTTGAAAGGTGAATTTAAACCTGCTAAGTAATGTTAGAGACATGTTAATAGAATTTCAAAGTAAAGTTGAAGAATTGTCAAGGTCGGGCTAAAATAACATACAAGTAAAATGAATGTTCGTGCAACTTCAGAGTCGCGAGCAGTCTTATTTTACGGTCTGGTAATTCTATTTAATGGATTACGAGACCGACCGTAACCCGTTGGGTCACTCTTTTAAACTTCCTTTTGGACAAATGATGATTCTTCTTTATTTCCTAACAAATTTCTAAATCCTGAGAAAATAATTCATTCACTTTAGTCCCAATGAATCGTAACCACGATGCCATGGAAAAATCGTTGTTCAATTTTAGAAACATGAGGGTTGAAATTCTGTCCCATATTTTTACTGAAATTCTGTCCCATATTTTTACTTTCTACTAACACGGTTCCAAATAATTAAGCATGTACGACGATCAGAGTTTAATACTACATATACAGCTGGATCTAATATTCCATTCGCCAATCATTTTAAAAGGGCTGATATTCACTGAAAACCCAATTAACTTGATTTTTTGACGGAACATAACTCAAGTACCATGACTGGTGTATGTGCATCGCTTGCTGCAAAGTTATAATTTAGCTTATTTCTTGGGACACTTTATAATGTCTACTGCATGTCTTGGGAGAAGACTTCATAGATAGTGATAATGTTAAAATTGTTTAACATTTATTGTTAAGCTTGATGAATTAGTCATTTTATGTTACAATTTCCAAAGTGTGTGTTTACTGTTTAGTGCAAACCGCTTCTGGTAAACTAGGACATTTTACCAATATTTATATTGGCATCCTTGTGCAAGCAAGGTCTCATAGCGCTTTAATAACATAAGATGATTAACAAAATGTGGATTAGATAAAACTAAACACACTTTTTGACGGTGGAATTTTACTTCTACTTTGCCTCGTTGCTATTCCCTCACATCCTTCTATATTCATGAGCATATTTCTCATGAGCGATAATTTGGCATGAGTTTCATTTTGGGAAAATGTGTGCACGTCAGTTACTCCTCTCCCTGAACCGTACTTTGAAATCGCTGATGTATTCAGAAGTTCGCACTGTTTCTGTGATTGTTTTGCTTTATTTTCTGAGTTCAATTTCAGTCTCTAAGTTGATTTTACTGAAAAACACTGGATCAATGATATGTTTTAGAAGTTGTTCAAGGTCTATATCTATATATTAATACGCTTGTAACTATTTATGTATATATGTGTCACACCCTCCATCAATAAATACAAACATCATTGCGGTATCTATGCTACAGCTTGATCATAAACTTCCCCTCCTGAAAATTCTAACCGTGAAATATTTTTTGGTCCTGCCAGCTAGTTAATATCTAATGATGAAACAGGTTTGAAACTCCATTTCTTTCTGTTTGGTCTTAACTAAATTCAATCTGCGAGAAATTCAATTTTACGAGTACATACTTGCCGCTGCAAATGAGAGAACAAATGGCGTTAATTCCATAAGGTACTCTCATATTTACGGTAGCTCTTATTTCAAATGATGTAATTTTCTGTATAACTGATATGGTCTGCTTTTTCTGAAGTAGTTTCTCTGATTAGGAATACTAAATCTAGAATTTGGACACGGGAATTTTCTCGTATCTAATTTAAAAATCTGCGTACACGAAAGACATCAATGCACCAATGGTATTATTAGACTAGATCATAAGATTCAGCGTACAATTTTCACATAATTTTAAATTACTGCGAAATTGCACTTTACCTACCGGGCCTTGATGCTTCAATTCATCTTTACTATAATGAATCAGATTCGTTTGGAAACTTCTAAAAATATAAATACGAAATTCCACGGTCCATAAAATCTCCAATGCCAAGCAAAGAGAGACTCACGTTGTAAGGCCCTCATAACCCAGTTCAATTTGTCCCCCATATCTGTAATTCTGTAAAATATGGGCCGCTCAGGCCTGTAAATCAATTATTTTTTAATCTATCGATGTGCCAGCGTCATAGTTAGACTGTTTTTTGGAGCATTCTCACCAAAAATGACCCTATTTCACTATAGTACTACGCTCACAACTTTCTCCATTTCGTCGGAAATGATTATTATAATCCGATGCCAAATGAAAAAAACGTCGAACGTGTGTCCGGGATTCGATATGTTATGATTTGGAGTGAAGAACTCGATGCGGACTGGAGAAGAACGTATTTTTTTGCTGACGTGACTGACTCTGTTGCCATAAAGGAAATGCATTTATGACGTGCCAGCTCGTTATCGCGATTTGAATAACACACATAAATTGATAGTAAAATACCGACTGAATGGCGACCAAAGAATCAGATCACTGACACCTATAATAGAACGATAGAGCAAAATAAAATGAAAATAATCGAATCCTTTTTGGAAATGTTTTCTATAAATGTGTCGTTGGTGCTTAATTACATTTGCTGTGCAGACAACGAATGTATTGCTCATTGCACTTATACTGAACAGAAAAATTGGATCCAGTTGACTCATTTTCTGAGATTTATCTGGTCCCAAAATAAGTTTACTTTTGAGAGTGGCCTCGACCCAGTTTTTTTGATGTGGGTCAAGACGACTCACTTTGTATTCTCAGACGCAACTGCCAAAGGGACTCAAATAATAAAAGCCAACATTTGCAGCCAGACTCAGCACTGTAACAAAAGCCAACATTTGCAGCCAGACTCAGCACTATAATAAAAGCCAACGTTTGCTTCCAGACTCAGCACTGTAACAAAAGCCAACATTTGCAGCCAGACTCAGCTCTATAATAAAAGCCAACGTTTGCTTCCAGACTCAGCACTGTAATAAAAGCCAACATTTGCTGCCAGACTCAGCACTATAATAAAGCCAACATTTGCTTCCAGACTCAGCACTATAATAAAAGCTAACATTTGCTGCGAGTTTCAGCACTATAATAAAGCCAACATTTGCTTCCAGACTCAGCACTGTAATAGAAGCCAACATTTGCTGCCAGACTCAGCACTATAATAAAAGCTAACATTTGCAGCAAGACTCTGCACCATAATAAAAACCAACATTTGCAGCCAGACTCAGCACTATGTAGAGTTACGACGACCCGACCCCCAATTTCTCCCACTTATGCGACGTATCAAATTTTACTTTAGCCAACCATCAAATTAACAGACTAATGATTGATCTGCTCAAAGAAATAAATAAATCAAACATTCATATCGGATTAAAGACTGCTTGTATGTTTGGTATATGAAAAATTTCGATCATTTCACTTACTCTTCCAAAGAATTGCCCAGGAAACTCTAATCTAGATGTGTAACCCTAACTCTCCACCTTTGAAGTAGCAAAATGTATGACATAGTATGTTTAGTCTTGATTCTATAGACAGATAAGCTGCATCGAGGATTCGTAACTTTTTCTTCTTTCAAAGAGAGAAAACATCATGATCCGATAGCTTAATTACCTAAACTGGAAACTTAACTTCTCATGCACACTTGCACACATTGATCTTCAGTGCTGAGTGACAATATTCAGTCGCTTGTAAAGGCACACAAGTTTTTGACAGATAGTGAAAGTTTTTATGGAACTTCCACCAGGTCTTCTTCAGCCAAATTTCATTAGGTAGACTCTTGTTTGGGCCGCTGTCCTCGGTCTCAGAAGAAGTCCTTGAAAAAATTACGAGGTAGATTTAATCTTCCACACCTTTATAATGCGTGGATGCAATCTCATGCTCTCGATTTAACGAGTGGGTCTAATCTCCAACACCTAATTTTGTTCTACGAAGCATGAAGCTAGAAGAGCTCCGAGCGTGGGTGGCGAGTCCTCTCTGGCCGAAGTCTCGTCGGCGACCGTAAGCGGAAATACAGGGTCCTCTGTGCCTGATTAATTTCTTAATCGATTACTCCACAACTCATCCTTCGATCCCCCTCAAGATAATTTCAGTAAAGGCTTCTGAGAGGGAATAAATTGGCCAAAGTAGATAGATATGACAGAGTTTTCGCTGCGTCGTGAGCACAAAGGTAGAAAATAACGCCTGTAGGCGTCATGCATCTCTTGGCCAAATCTCGAGAAGGACGCTTCGTCGTTGTATGGGTCTTGGCTGATCATGAAAATAACGCAGATTGATTGCACGTCTCTCGGCCAAATCACGAGTAGGACGCTTCGTCGTTGTATGGGTCTTGGCTGATCATGAAAATAACGCGGATTGATTGCACGTCTCTTGGCCATATCCCGAAATGAACGCATAAATATAACATGGTTCATGGCAAAATCAGGATTGAAACGTTCCGGGGTTATGCTGCCTTTGGCAAGAGCAGGCAAAGAATATTCGGTGGCCATTAGATTTTGAATGAAATTAATGAGTCAGCTGGAGGAAATCTTCGAAAAATTCAGAATCTGTCAATTTTTCAACTTCTGAGAGACGAATTTTCATGCTCAACATTAGCATTTGTTCTAACAGTGAAACAGGTACGCAAATATATTGAAAGTTCGATATTATTTTTTGGACTGTTTGCATGCAGAAAAATGGCCTACATTTTTCTTTAAAATGTTAAGCAAGTAATGTATTAAACTCATTCCGATTTAATATCATTTTTTCTAGCGAATGTAAATGTCGGTCCCTCTAAGATGGAATAATCTGAAAGGAAAGGAGATTTCCATATCACAACTGCTTAAATATTGAACGATTTACATGAGTATGATCACAGTGATGATTTTAATTCATATCAAGTGACTGAAAATTATAGTTATCAATTTCTGGTAATGGATAGCCATTATTTTCTTTGCATAGATATTCTTGCAAATGAGAATAATTTAGAATAATATGAATTTTAAAAGCGAAATATCTTTAAGGCCTAGTTACTACATAGTATCAGGCTCATAAAAATAACAGATCTGAATATCAAAGATTAGATTCACTCAATGGCTACCCGAAATCAGGGCTAACTAATCCATGTTTACTCAATTAACCCACCGGAAAATATATTTACTGAATACATATAGTTCTGCAGCATATGTTTCATTTCCGATTGGATTCGAGATGAATTTATTCAAATTGGGGGATGCTCTGTATATCCTTTTTGCAGGGATGGTTTTAGAACATCAAATTGGTTTACTCATTCATTTTCTCAAGCTTTCACACCCTTAATTAAGCAGCGTGCTTTTACAAAGGTGAAAAACAACGAAAGTTTCGGACGCTTCTCTGCGCATCCGTAAATAGGCTGCGTCGTAGCCCATTTACGGATGCGTCCCATTACTTTTTAATTGCGTGCATTACTTGTTCCCATGGTAACAGAGGCTACTTAAAATTCCCAAATCTTTGGTGAATAAACGAAAAACAATTGATACTCTTTGATTGGCAATCTGGATTGGTGTTTGGCAATCTGTATCACAGTACTCAAAATATAAGGTCATGTTTCAAGAATACGTATGCCTGGATACACGGAACTTAAGTTTTTCATGCATGTCAAATCGCGCGTAAAAATTACGGCACGTATCAAAGACCACGGGTTTACCTGCAAGGCTCCCAGACATGAAAGAGCTAATTTTGGACGAGGAAGTGCGCAAGAAGACATGGATTCCTGCCGTTCTCTGATTATAATTTATTTGTTTTTGAATTTAGCCTCGCTATTTGGCACGTGGCTCTAATTAATATTGCTGAAATGGATGACGAAATTTATCCTCTTAAAATTCATCAAAAAAATCAAAGTCTCTGATTATAATTTATTTGTTTTTGAATTTAGACTCGCTATTTGGCACGTGGCTCTAATTAGCATTGCTGAAATGGATGATGAAATTTGAGAGGATAAATTTTTGAGTTTTGAGACAAATATTTAATGGGTATTTATTTGAATAATAAATTCTAACACGATAGTGGTATTGAAAATATATTTTTCCAATAAGTGCCTCAAAACGTTTCAGAAGGGAGTGGTAACAGTCACTTTCAATTTTACTTCAGATAATGAAGGCCAATTAGCTTCACATGAATATTACTTTCCGTTTTCTCATCTTCGAATCGATTCACTATTTTTCATGGTTGTCATAGACTAAATCATATTAGTAGGAGATACTAATACAGAAAACTTATACACTTAGTGATGGACATAGCGTGTTCTATGTTCCAGTTTTTATTTACTCAAAAGAAATTCGAATAGTTAATCAGAAGCAATATTTTCTTTAGCCAAATTTCTGTGCAGTGACATTGCCCACTCTCACAGAGGCCGTGACTACAGTGCAGCTCTGCTCCTTTTTTCAACACTAACTAAAAGCGACGGCGAATCGCGTGCAAAAGGAAAATCATGCCATGGGCGTTTCGTCCCAGTAACGTATCGGACGTGGCCGAGAAAGCTCCCGTAATTCTCTCGAGTTCTTTGCAACGAAGTCATCAGTCTTGAAGCCACAGCTGGTCGTTTGAAAATGAAAGAAGCTCCAGCGGCGTTAAGAACTCAAGAGTTTTATTCAGCAAATGTGGCCCGTCCTTCGTGACCGACGGCAGGGCGGTTAGGAGAAGATCACGAGCGAGGCGGAAATCTTGTAAATGTTCTCATAAGTTTCAGCCGGTCGCGGGGTCATGCACGGGGACATCTCTAAATTGGAATTTGTCTCCAAGTGCTTTCCAGACGTTCCAGATGTGAGAGAATCTTTCCCCAAAAAGAGCTGCGCAAAATCGTTTAGGACATAAGTTCATTTCGAGGAACTTGTCGTCCTGTCAGCCCGATTTGAGTCGACTGACCAGCATTAAACTTACGGGTACTTCTCGCCATGAACGACAGCGTCATACAGGAAGAAATTTCGAGATTATCAAATGCTTATTTCTCATTTATTATTGACCATTTATCTAAGTTGTAAGTCATGGCCATTTTAAATTTTACTGAGAAACTCTCCGCTCCGTTACAGTGAGTGACTTAATAAAAAAGATACATATATTTTCATGGCTACGGAATACGAATTTAGCATTTTTGCCTCTCATTTTGTGGACCTTAAACTTAAATCCATTTCAGAGGAAAATTTATTCACCGTTTCATTGCGTATTACATACCTAAATGTTTTATTCTACGATCTGTACATTTTCCATCGAAACACTTCAACTAAAAGCTAAGGGTTTCGTGAAATGATATTCAAAGTGAGTTTGTGCAGGCATGCAATCGAGGTCACTCATGCATTACAGAAGGATGACTTATCGAAGGCCAACTGCTCTCAAATTAGTGTCTCCTGAATGGTGCTCAGATTCTAAGACCAGTCTTCCTTACGCGTGCAGCTCCTGTAGCCTAGAACAGCGAAATTGCCCTAGTTTCCAAGGCAACATCGAGGTCGTTGGTCGATGATTTTTCTGGTTTTAAATTGCCAAGCTAACAAGTCAGGTAAAGTCGAACCCCACTTTACATAAATGAATAGAAGTTCATGGAATACGTCCTGTGTTAGATCTTCTGAAGGTGCCAAAAGGTTTTCTTGAATGACGACTCATTTTCAGCTCATTTCTGTAAACGTATCATTTTCAAGTTGATTTGTTACCTATGAAATCTACTTTTTATAAACGCAATTTGATATGTCACATACGAAATTTGATTTGCCCTAATACAAAATTTGCATTGTCATGAAAGAAATAGGATTTGCAATGAACGAAATTGGAATTTTCACAATATTTATTTGATTTACCATACAGTAGTTGGGTGCTTTTAAAAAAGACATTTGATTTCAGTATTGCTTCATGAGATAAGCTATTCGAGAGGCAAATTAGCATGTAAAACATGTAGGGTATTAGGAAAAAAAGGTACAAAATTTCACATCTACCAGATAGTGGCAAACTATAAACTGTTGCCTCAATGAAACATGAGAATTTTTTTTGTTTTTTGAGATATTAGCTGTTTAACGTTTGAAAAGAAGAAATTTGCAAAAAATATCCCCTCAAAATTTATTTATACATTTTACTTCACAGATATTGCTCAAAGCTTCCTCCACTCACATCGATGCCTTTGATATATCGTTGACTAAAGGAATGCTGGATATCGTGGAAAAGGACTGGCATTTAAAAATAACGCCAAGAGCCACAGAAATTCTTGCCACGAGATCTTCCTCTGATTTCTCAGGTGTTGAATAAGCAAAGCTTTTTATGTGTCCCCAAAAATGCATCGATTCCCTGCGATGGTCTCAATGAAATATTTGTTGCAAAACGGAACGATTTCAACCAGTGGTCCAGTGACAGGTCTAAATTTGACATCTCACGAGATATTTAAACACAATTTCTTTAACTTACGTTGTTGTAACCCATGAATTGATTCAAAGTTATTTTAAAAACTCATTTATTGCTCTATTAGATTTGGAAAACTCAATCAGAAATCTTGACACGCTTGAGCGCGCCAGCCTTCACACTTCAGCTAAGTGCTGCGGCGGCAAGTGTTGAGTGAGAGTAACCGCGTTTATGTCATATGTGGCTCCACACAAAACAAATACTTCAAGTGTACTCACAGTCAAATCATGTCATTTCAGTTGGATAGGAAATGAATTCGTTCAAAGTTACATTTAATGAGTTCTTCACATTCACAACTACAGACATTTTTACGTGTAGTCCCTGCAACATTAGGCATTGGTTAGTCATGTGGCATTTGACGTTGAAACATTAGAATACTCTATATTCTCGTTTCAATCTTCATTCGTTCAATGTTCATCTGTAGAATTAATTTCATGTAATGACTAAAATATTGAGGTTCATATTTCACTGGTTGCCTAATCTAACATAAACTGATCTAACCTAACTTAACGACAGCGGAAATTAGACATTTCATGAAATAACTAAGAGGCTTAGGCATTAGTCGTAAGGCCTGGTTTCACTACATGCGTATGGCATACTCACATATACACTACTTCTGTGACCCCGTCGCATGACTCAGAAAAACGTGTCATGTCACATTTACGACCCACACTCGTAAGACGGATTTGTGACCGCGTGTGGTTCACTCGGGTGTGTCAAAAATTTCCGTATTATTTCTCAGAGTGCATTCTAATCCGAGAGTTGATGTCATGACATTTAATAAACCGACACTAACAATTCATGAGCTAACAATCGGATATCAAATTCCCTTCTACCTGATAATTCATCTCGTGAAAGTTCATCATTTCACTTAATTCCATCGAACAGCTCGGCATAATCTCACCAACTGACACCACGGCATTCCATAAGCTGATAGCACGGCTCTCCATCACCTGCCGCTGCGGCAATATATCGTCCAGATCAAAACAAGCTTCACGCCAAGTTTTGTCGCAATGAACACAATAAGCCACGGCAACGCGCACCAGGTCCACCTATTGTGCCAATATCCACGAAAACGCTGCTATACAAGGGTCTTTATTTAGCTTTATTGTGAGACAGGTCAAGTACATCCATTGCAGGCAGTCTTTCATCAGCAGCTCAGGGAACATTAAGCCTTGCCATGTGATGATCTTTAGGTCTAGGTGCTTAATCACCCCTTGTTTGTGATGAGGGTAATGAGAGAACGTTTCTCTTGCTGGACTGCGTAATTACAGAGTGGCAGCGCGTCAGTGGTGCGGCAGTCAGTAGTTATTTGTGGCTGCTGCCCCCATACGAGAGTGGAAACTGGGGAAACACACGTGGTAAGAAGACAGCGTGCTTGTGAGGGACAGCCGTCGAGAGTGACATGAAAAAGACGGGGAAATCAATCCACAAAAACGAAATCTTCGCTAATTTGGGTCCGCATCGAACGACCTCATGTACAGGAATAGCATGAGAATTTTCTAGCTAGAGATTAATGAAATACATGAGCTAGGTTTTTTCCTAGGTTAGTTTTCTTACATTTTTATTAATTCAGGGAGTGAGATTATCATGCCATAGGGAGAATTCGAGCCTAAGGTAAGTTCCGCTTTCTTGCACTTTGTAACTCGTAAGTTACTAACTGTACCTAAGATTCTCCGTTTTTGGTAACTATCAAATCTTCTAATGCAACAACACAGCCTGTATGATAAATTTGCAGATGGCAATTAGCGTAATTATTGCGTATTCGCGCTATTACCTGCGGTAATTCTAAGAACTGGGAGCTCAGCTCAAACGTGCGATGTTGGGATGGTGAAATTTTACGGTATTTATTTGACAGCTCTGTGATTATGAGCGGCGCCATTTTAAAGAAGCCGAGACGTTTCAGGGAGCTTTGATGATGTGGTAGGCGGTGGCTTGATGAGGTAGAGGTTAGATGACTTGGTAGAAGACTTGATGATGTGGTAGGAGGCTTGGCGAGGTAAAGGTCAGATGGCGTGGTAGGAGGCTTGATGACGTGGTGGAAGACTTGATGATGTGGTAGGAGGCTTGACTAGGTAAAGACTAGACGGCGTGGTAGGAGGTTTGATGATACGATAGGAGGCTTGATATGACGTGGTAGGAGACTCGATGACATGGTAGAAGACTTGATGATATGATAGGAGGCTTGATATGACGTGGTAACAGGCTTGATGACATGGTCGGAGGCTTGATGATATGATAGGAGGCTTGATATGACGTAGTAACAGGCTTGATGACGTGGTAGGAGGCTTGATGACATGGTAGGAGACTTGATGATATGATAGGAGGCTTGATATGACGTGGTAGGAGGCTTGATATGACGTGGTAGGAGGCTTGATATGACGTGTAGGAGGCTTGATATGACGTGTAGGAGGCTTGAGATGACGTGTAGGAGGCTTGATGACGTGGTAGGAAGCTTGATGACGTGGTAGGTGGCTTGATGACGAGGTAGGAGTGATACCTTTTCAAAGAAGTCGCGGTGTATCGCGGAGAGGCTAGGTAACCTTGCAGCTTTTATGAAGGCCTACGAGCTCAGAACCTTTTTATTGACTCCAATACGTTTTACCGTTGGGTTTTAAATGCCTTATAACTGCTGATGTGGTGGGGGATGTGAGGAATGTGTGGTTTAAACTTCCATTTCCAAGGGAGGTACTCCGCAGTCACGTGAATAGCCTCACCTGAGCCGAGTCTCGAACCCTGGTCCTTTTGGCTGTGAGGCCATTACGCTAACCACTACACCATGGAGCCCACTCAGTCGTAGAGTGTGCGAACAGATGACATTATGCAGCATGATTCTCAGTTTTGGCGAGAGAGGATATTTCCTAAGTCCGCCTATTGTAAAACGGTATAAATAATTTTGCGAAATTTGAATTTTTTATTACACTGATACTTCATTTATTTCCCGCACTATGCTGAAGAAAGTCGAATATAATTCAAGGATTACGCGTGCATTTCACTTATTTCCTGTACTGTATTCAAGACAGACTAGTTTGAAAATTCATGGACCTCATCTGAAAGCAAAGTTCGAACATAAAAATAATTCTCTGTTTTTTGTCAGGATGAAGTTGAAAATTTTAGTTTTAACCTCAAGAGAAAGTAAACGGGAATTTTGCTCCAAAGCATTATTGTGAAGTTACTTGAGGAGATGCCCCCAATTATGTATATCTTGAGATATTTACTACGGGTCTCACACAGAACGCTTACCTTAGCCTATTTCCCTCTTTCCTTCTATTTTAAGAGAAAGTGTGAGTGAGTGACATAATGGAAACAGCAGAATAGAATAAAATAAAATAGGACATGGCAACCGCATTGGGCGAGGTGATCCACTCATGAGTTGCTTCTAAAGTTGCAAAATTTCTCCTCATTTGTCAATTATCGTAAGTAGAGAGGGATAGATGTTTTCTTCGCGATTTCTAAGAAAAAATTAATTTAATTTGATACAATTCGGATTACAATCAAATGAGTATTTTCATAAATCTTTCATTTTCATACATCTTTTCATGTATCTTCAGAATTAAAGAGTTTCAGAACTTTTGCTTCCGCGAGCAGGGCATGAATCACACGTAGGCATGAGCTTAACACCCACATAGGCTTAAATCTATGATCACCCACAGGCGTAAATCTATGATCACCCACAGGCGTAAATCTATGATCACCCATAGGTGTAAATCTATGATCACCCATAGGTGTAAATCTATGACCTTCCTTAGGCGTAAGCCTAAGGCACACATGTTTACAAGCCTTAGACTTATCACAATATTTCATTTTCCTTGTTAAGAAGTTTTTGCTCAGATGAGCTGCATTACACGTCAAAAATAGTGTCCTATTTGTCAACATGCATAATTTTCCTTCACTGAACCCGAGGGCCACAAGCATATTGAAAACATGAGTTACTGAACGTTTCACGAATTTTCTACTGATTGTGAATTACTGTGTGTGTTAAGTAATAACTGCAAGGTATCATACATGTAGATGAGATTCTACGAATATCCCACCTCAGTGTCACTAGGTTATAAACCGCCATCGACTAAACATTCACAGAAATGTCTATTTTTAGACAGGCTTCTTTTTCATCAACCAACACATAAATCAAAAATGTTTTATCAAACAACTCTCATCCGTGTGAAGCTCGGGAGCTTGGCTTCCATTCGAAATACAGGCCGCCTTCAAATTCATGTAATTGAACTTGAAAGGCTGCGTTGAAAGTAGGCCGGGACGCAGTTGTCAATTCCGTTCAATATTGCCTTGCAGTGGCCGCTACTCCAGGAAAGCATTTGTGTAAAACATACTTTTCAACATCGCGGGCTCCTGCTTCGAAGCATCAAAGGGCTCGGTTGAGGAGGTAAATTCAACTTAACCCACATGTTTTTAATGTTATTTGCATTTTCAGTGATCATCAAAAATACTTTTCAACATCGCGGGCTCCTGCTTCGAGGCATCAAAGGGCTTGGTTGAAGAGGTAAATTCAACTTAACCCACATGTTTTTAATGTCATCTGCATTTTCAATGATCATCAAAAATACTTTTCAACATCGCGGGCTCCTGCTTCGATCGAGGCATCAAAGGACTCGGTTGAGGAGGTAAATTCAACTTAACACACTCGTTTTTAACGTTATTTGCATTTTCAATCATCATCTTTGTGTTACTCTATCATAGGTTAAATTTACATACATTGTAAGTGACCTGGGCTTGGAGCAACGAAAGGGAGGACACTCCTGAAAGGAATTCATTACGTGTGAACAAGATGGAACTTGGGTGAATATTATATTGAGGGAAATTGAAATCTTAATTGATCTAGAATGCCCAATTATGTTACCGGACCCAATGTCACTCGAGAAGCACACTACGGAAACCACAGCTCCAGTTCTTTGTTTCCGAGGTGAGATCCCTTGACTTTTTTACGACTCATTGAGTATTTTCCCTGCGTATTTGATACATTTTCGATACCCTATCCATTTACACGTCATATTTCGTATATTTTGGATCGATGCCCTACCCATTTCCACGTCATATCTCGTATATATTGAATTCATTCGCTGTTAATCTTTTTCGAATAAAATGATTGTCGCTATCAATAATTCCAAACTTGTTCTCATCAATAATTTAAATCTAGTTCATATCAATAATTTTCAACCCTGTTCCAAGCAATAATTTCAAGCTTCTTCATATGAATAATTTTAAGCCTGTTCACATCAATAATTTCAAACCCTTTCCTAGCAAAACCTGGATATTGTCAGATTATGATTCTTCCCTAGCAACGAGTTGTATTACATCAAATTCGAGGTGTTGGAGAGCAATTGGGTAAAATAGTGTGAAACGGATGCAATGTGTCGATAACGGAGCAGTACCGCTAGGGTTGGTGGGTAGTTGAACGTTGACGAATGCTCGCAATGTTAATCATTTTAGATTTTGTGGTCAAGGAGCGAGATATCAAACCTGATTGGCCGCACGTATGGCTTGTTTAATATAAGTTTGTAAATATACTTTTTCCTGCATATCCATAGCATGAATTTGTAAGTTCCTCTTCTTTAATATTTTCATATATTAAAAATATTGAAATAATTTTTGCTACGGGGCTATCTTGGAGCGTCTAAAATTTGTCAATATCATCCCATCATACTAATAGTAGGAAAAATAGTAGAAAACTTCAACATAGGAATACAATCTACGTTACTAAACTAAAACTCAGGCCTGGCAGTCTGAGCTTTATACTTTCAAATTTGTTCCAAAAATTATTTTAATTGCAAGGTCGAGAGCTCCCAGGACTGAAAGGCAAATTCCTTCACTTTATTCCACATCAAACAAGCAGCTTCGCTTATGCTTCAAAATTAACGTATTACCGAAGCCACCGAGAGGCGATCCACAAAAAATAATTATCGGCGTTATCATAAAGCGGCAGCTGGACTCGCCTAAATTAATGGCGTCAGGGAATTAGCGAGCGACCGCTCATTCATGCGCCTCGAAAGCTCCGTTCGATCAGGAAATTAATTTCTGCTGCTAAAGGGACGCTTAATTATCATTTGCGATGGTCCCGTCTGGACTGTGACCACTGATCACACGTGTCTCAGTCCACATCTTGGGCTTTCACATAATCTTGCATTTGCACAGCTCCATTATAATTCGATTGCATAATAGAATTCAGGAAGTACGATGTAAATAGATTGTCACCCTTAAAGTAACTTACACTTGTTCAGTAAGGCTCTAAACTTTATTATGGGTAGCGTGAATTTTAAACTCGATCGAAACAATTTCCTCAGAGAACAACAGCTTCCACGAAATCCCTTGTCAGCCCTATTGCGCGTGTTATTTTTTTATTCATTATTCAATAATTATTATTTGAAACGCTTCTACTATTTGGACCAATATAAGAACCCTGAACCCGCTAGAAAATCCATTCACTGTTAGGGTAATAACTATTAATATTGGGCTCCCCAGGAGTGCCCCTGCAAAGACAAATTCTCAGCGGGGTTCAGATATTTGCAATGAATTATGAATTTCAAGTACTGCAAACGTACTTTCCAGCCCATTCAATATATTCGTTTCGACATGATCACTAGCAAACCGTCTGACTTATTTATCTAAAAATAACATTAACTGACTCAGTGAGTCGGCACAACGATTACTCGAATTTACCTCACTTACAAGTAATTGAAATCCTTGGTAGGATATTTTCCTTAGTTAGGTAATGTAAAGAAAGTGGATATTTCTCGTCTGGTCTCCACATAACAATAATTTGTTCGAATAACAAAATAATGATACATGAGGCTCATGTATCAGACGACCTGATCCTCCTAGAATTCGTGCCATCCGAGGACGTCGTAGAAGGACAGCACCGACTCGAAACAATTGCACCATCCCAGCTTGCCCAAGATCAAAGCCTGAAGCCCTAGAGGCCTAGACAAGTTTAGACGCTTAGATCAAAAAGGGGCGATGTGGAAACTTTCCAGGACCGACTCCCATTTTTCCAGGGACCGGAGTTGCACTTTCGTCGATGCCAACGTTTTATCACGGGCAGTTTTGTTTCCTGAGCCTAAGGGTAACTTATGGCCAGTCGAACAACCGATATTTCGTTCCCAAATTTATTAACTGTGGAGGCAAGGAGCTCAGGAATCTGAGAGATCTTTCACGGCCGTCCAAAGTTCCAGGCTCTCTTCCCTGCGAATTTTAGAGAGTGATGTTCGCAATTAGGAAACTTTGGTACTTTGGGGAAGTTCATTTTATTCACGACCAATACCATGAAAAAAATTCATCTTGACACATCGAACAGTAGCTACTCGAATGCCAGAGATGAACAAAACGAAGAGCAATGTGTTGATAAAACATGCACTCACAAAGGAATTCTGTGGCGATCGTTTCCATTCTTCGCTGGAAATGAGACGAAGAAACGTTCTTCTCGTGCCTCCTTCGCCAGGCCTTGAAATGGGGCATAATTTGATAAAGAAGCCCCCTAGGGTTAACAGCCGTGAAAGTTTAGAACGGCGCTTCGAGCGAGCAAATGTATATGTTTATTTTTCAGGGTGAGATCTCCACGCTTGGCCATGAAGAATGTTGGCCGAAAGGATCACGCGGAAGAATGCAGGATGTATTTTATGTAAGGAAAAATTTCTGGAATTTCTCTTATTAAATACGTTCCTGCGGAAAAAAGTGAACGCATAATTCGTGGGCTCTGGAAGACTATAACTTAAAATGAAAAATTTCCAATTTTCAATTTTGTAGGTTCCTAAAGTAGTACCATATTTACTAGGACACGGTTCTACTTATACCTGGATATTTAGCAGAATTTTTCGGTGTTAATATATTTTGAAAGCTATCATTCTGTTTAAAGTGCTTCCAGTAATTTTAGTTTTCTTAGAAGCTAAGAAATATGGAAATAAAAATTTGAAAATAGAGACGCTTGGAAAGATGAAAAGAAACGAAAAATGAAAGGCTCGCCGATGGTTTCCAGTGGCTCGTGAGACAGCGTATATTGAAAATCATTTGATAAAAAGCTTGAGTAAATACATACTCTGATAGGCACAACCATTTTTTAGACTTAAAACAAATTTTAGCATATTCGTGAATGCTCAATTTCGACTAACTACCAGAGACGAGTAATCCCTTTTCACTTTAATTTTTAGCTTGATCCAAGCACAATTTTATTTGATCAAGATCCTAGCTTTTCTTCTATAATAATGTACATGGCCCAAGTTACCTGTTAGATTAGACTTGATGGAAAAAGTCCTCAGCGTAATGGGGTGTGGGTGCAATGTTAAGAGAAAGATTTCCCTCATTTATTTCTCGCATCGCACACGTTTTATATTTTCTAATAAATATCCGCGGGAATCCAAAAGCATCCCAACGTCCATTTTTGAGTTGACTCTGGTGCAGTCGAATTTGTCTAATCCGCAGATCTGCGTCGCCACGAAACAACGGGAATCTGAAATGTGGCAGAAACACTGCTCTTAGCGGCATGTTCAGTCGAATAAGTTTTTCTCCTCGTGAATTTTCTGTGATACCTAACGAAAAGCATATGAGGTAATCTTTTCTGTTATTTTCTCAGACGCAAGAAATATTGGCTGCCATCGTGTAAGAGTGTGTCACGAGAATGAGGAGCGCGAAGGCACTTGATATCGATGAAGGCGTTGCAGAAAAACTGTGAAAGTATTTCTTCAAAAATGCGGCACAAAACTCTTCAGAGAATGTTCCCAATTCATTCATCAGTGAAAAATGTAATTTAAATTATCAACGGTACTATTCATTGAAATGGTCATGGGTCATTTGTAATTAAGTATGTTGCTGTTGAACTGTTGGTTTCAAAAAGCATAGTCGTAATTGAACGCATTTTAGTGAAATACTTAGCCAAATTTGATGAGCGAAAAGGAAAATTTATAAATTAATGAACGGATTGCTAATCATTGAAAACATGCGTTACTGAGTTACACAAAATTACATTTTTCCCATCGCCATACTCAATTTCACAAATAAACCTAGAAAAAAATATTAGCATTGAAGAACTTGCAACAATACCAAGTGCAATTTCACCCTACACAAATATTCCTTTGTCTTGTATATTGTCCCAGGGAACATTTCCCTTCGATTGGAAAGAGCAACCAAGTGTGAACTAGTTCAATCGAAAGTAAGACTCTCCAGTCCTTTCGTCTTGGCTCTCAACTCTCTCTCATTGCTGCATTGCACGAAAAATAAGAAAGCGTGGATTTACCTCTGCCTTGAGTTTTCTAACGTTCGAGCGTTCTCGATGCGAGAAAGCGCGTCTTGACGCCAGTCTAACTTTCTTGCCGAAGTATCTGAAGTTATTTAAAATTTTCTACTCTCAGGTCTTTTATCGGATGTTTTATAAATTTTTCGATGGGGCGGTGGAAAAAAATTAAACTGGGAAAATAAGCATATTTTTTGCCCTACATGCGAATAAATTTGATAAAGCGTCATGAATTTCTTTGCCCAGTGCAGCGTGTTAATGTTCTTATCTAGCGAAATGTTGTCTATCTAGAAGTAGATAACTTGCGTGGGGTGACTACCGAGAGGGATTAGTGACTGCAGTGAATTAGTGAACATTGGAGTGGATCTCTGAAATGTCAACCCTATTTGAAGGAAAATGAAAAATTTCACAATCTACATGTAATCATATATATAATACAGAACATTATTCTTGCACGTATTTTATTTACACATCAGTACCAATATGAACACTTTGCACTTTACTTCAAAATAAATTTTATGTATTACTCATCGCTCATTCTTGCGGCTTTATAAAACGCAATATAATCCGTATACTCTTTCATGTTTGGTAATAGAAAAAAGTGTTACAAGTCAATGATTATATTTGCAATGTGATTAGCCGCTGAAATGACTACTAATTGAAATTTGAAAACAAGCTTGTTTTAGCCACGTTGTATATAAACTCTTAACATTGAATTTTGATTTTCAAGAAAATTCCTAGGATATGAATCTTTTTGATGCATCTTCATTTGTGAACAAAATAAGTAAATTGGTTATTCGAGTTCATCAAAATTTTATTCCCGTCTTAATTATTTCCTCATCTCAGCAAAGTTTTCCTTCACTTGATTTTCCTTTCATAATTCACCTTTTCACATTCGAGAAGAAACTGAAATCTGCAGCTGAACTGCACATTGAGACTCCACCCAAGTAGATTTTTTGTGTACAATCATTTTGACGCAGTTGAAATTCTTCCATGTTTCCTCAAAAGTTTCCCCAGCCGGAAGCGCATGAAAAAATTCAACTTACGCTTTAACGATCAAAATTTTAGACAGCATGGTAGACAAGTTGTTGTGATAAAGTCGCTTTCGATATCAAACCTCGGGGCTATTCATCTTTTGAGCAATGCTGGAGAATGCTACCTATTCTTCAAAATCAAAGAAAGAAGAATCAAAGTTACCTATTAGAAAATATTGCTCGTATATTGCGTTCTGGAAATTTTTCTGAAACAGAACAAAAAAATTCTTATTTCATATATGTACAAAGTCAGGCATATTTCTTGTTAAAGGAGTAATTTTCCAACAATTCATTAATAGTGTGCTTCCTACAAACGTTACAAAATACGCTTAGTACAGAAATTTTGTATCCAATTGAAAACTGTTCATTTGAATGTCAAGTACAAGAGCTATCTGTTATACATTCACATTTTTTTAACTTTTCTTTAGTCTAACCCAGCATAGGATCATGATTGCTACGTCTTTCCTTATATCTTTCCTAATATCTCCTGAGTGGTGAAATGAACTAAAAGAAAGGATGCCAGTTTCCAAGTCCAAATGTGACCTTATTCTTTTCAGAAAAACCTCACCGGCGGCACAGTTAGATGACGCGAGCAAAATTCATTTTTTCTTCCAATAAACTTCGGCTTGAAATGACTAACTTCAGTTAAAAAACCGCACAAAACAGAACTAATAAGTTCCTATTTCAAAGCGTATTATTCACTTAAATGGAGAAATTTTTTCTGAAATTGACCGTGCCCTAAGATTAAAATTCTTCCATTTTCAGCAGCATAAATTGCGATACAGCGACGTATTTATTTTGTAATGCCTTTAAAATTTGTCATTGTAATTTTGAAATACATCGCTTACTAAATTCATGACACGCTTGTTTTGAAACCCTATCAAGTTTAATTGTTAATTATACAACGTAGTCATTTACTTCATAGCTATTTCATTATTCTGATTTACACGTTAAATCTTTAAACAAGCAACCCATTAGTTCTGTGGCTAGACTTTCTCATATAAATGCTATAGACCAACAACTACCTAGATTTACACATCTATTTACAATATGACAAAATCAGTAATTGTTGGTAGCAATCGTAAAAAATATTTTACGTACAAATATATTTTACAAACAAAACTTGACTCGCAGGAGGTGTGACAGAATGAGAGCAAGAGAAATAAATCTAATGAGTCACTGGGAAAAAAGTAATCAAAACAACTGCAACAACATAGAAGACTCATATTCCACTTGATTCTTTCCAGGAAGGCAACTTTGATCCAAATCGTGGCCTAATATTTTTAAACCATTTTTTTCGGATGTATGGCAAGACAACGGACGTAAAACGAACGAATCTTCTCGACGCCTGTCTCCTCTGGCCGATACGGGATTTATCCTGAAGAGATAGACTGCTTTCAGGGGTGCCATTTTGACACGATGAACAATACAGGAAGATGAAGGATTTCAGTGGAAAAATGTGCGCTGTTTGGGGAATGCAGTCCGGCAGATGAAACCAAGAAACAGATACTTAAAGGCGATGCACCCCTCACAACGTCTGATCAGTCAGGTGCTGAAAAGAAGAAACATGGATAAATTTAGTCAAGCGTTTTGAGATATTATTTATCTTTTTATAATCATTGAGATATGAAATAGCAATAAATTTTATTTTTCGGTTTAATTAATTTAACAAAATCTCACCGATGCTGTGATTGCTAAGCCCATGAGATATACATACGAATGAAACTAGTTATTTCCTTGCCTAGATTATTTCACACTACATATCCACGGTCAAATTCGTTCGGGAACTTTGTTTGAACTTCTCTACTCAAAACAATGATCAATTACTTCAAAGAAACTTTACGATTCTCAAAGAGTGCTAAGCCAAGAATCTGTGCAGAAAATATAATGATTAAATCGAGTCTCTTGGGAAAAGAAATTCATAGGCACAATTTAAAGGGATTCTGATACTCTACGGTCTGAAGCGCTGTATAGAAGCTAAAGGTTAAGATGTGTATAACACTTGTGGCAAACTCTTTGATTTGTAAAACGAACTGGGCTACGTGGAGAAAATGATTACATCAAGCATCCACTGGGAAATGAATTCGAAGAGATAACTTAAAAGGTTTTGAGATTTTATGACTGGAGGCCTGGAAACTGAAATCTATCATCAAATTCATTCAAATTAAAAAAGTTCACAGCGCTCTCGCGAGAGAGGATTTATATCTGAGCTGGAGATGTGAGAGGATTATTGGTGCGATAACTCGTGTCAGCAAGCTCGATGGCACCCTCCATTACTCATGGGAAAAAATATGAATTTGGATTTTTAACGCATATTCTCTTTCTAATAGTTTCCATGCTCTTGGAATGACTGAGGGTGCATCTACTGTAACAGCCCAATTTCATTATGTCAATTCTTTTCTTATACATTTTTCAGGATTTTCAAATTCTTTTTCTGCTGTGAGAGTTTTGCCTTCATCATTTTGTAGGAATAGTTTGTGCGGAAATTATTTTTGTTTCGTAAATTTTACCCGGTATTGGTTGAAATCTACGCAATAGCGCCCAGCCCATTTGTTGAAAGGAACCTCTCTTAACCTGCATCACGTTATACTGTTGATACATGTAGCATGCATAATTACTGGTACACGCTTCGTGTAACACTTTTGGTAAATGTGTCATATAACACTATAGATACACGCATCATGTGCCAACATACGTACACGTACGCACCGTATACCACTTAATTTTGATATACTTTAAATTGCGTACACCACTATTAATACATGCATCATAATAACGTAGGTGCACGCGCAATGTGCGTACCACGTCTGACACACTTATCGAGAGCCAACATCGGTACACGCATCGTGGTCGGATATACTGTAGATACATGCATCGTGTTGATACGAGTATCGTGGACCACTCTTGGCTTTCGCATCGTGGACCCCTCTTGGTAAATTCACGCACGATAAAAGAGTGTTTTAATAGTCAAATGCAGTGGCATGGCTTCTGTTGCTGCTAGTATGAGCTTTTATGTAGCTGAATATTCTGTCCACGTTTAGTGCACCAGCGAAATCTTTGCAACGCAATCCCAGTGTACCTTAGTATATTTGGTAGCAGAAGTGATACCAGCCGTTTTAGCTTTTCATCCCAGTCTGCCTTAGTATATTATGTAGCAGAAGCGATACCTTCCGTTTTAGTTATTTCATCCAAGACTTACTTCTTCCACTACGAGACCTTCACACCCCGTAATACGAGAGCCCTACGACTTCTTGGAACTAAAGAGATCTTTAGTTGCGCATAGTTATTTTTTAATCAAATTTTCATAAATTTATTTCATTTGTGATGTATTTTTCTCTCGTCTGTGTTGCATACGAATCTATTCATCAACGCGCTGTTTTACTTTTGATGATGTATACTTTGTCTGATTAGTAACATTTTAGAAATCAGAACGTTGTTCCTCGATGCGTTATTAATGGTCACTCTTATCAAAACGAAAATCTGATCCGAGGAATTACAAAGGAATCCACTGAAACGATATTCCATGAGAGCATGAAGCTCCCGTGGGATCCTATTTTCCTTCGCTCGACAGCTAATGTCAACATAAATGGCGTGTTGTTCATGAGTTGTTCATACATGGTAAGTTGTCGAAATAAATAGTAGGTTGTTTTGATAACATTCTCATCGTTTCTGATATCCTTCGCTCATCGTTAAAGATATAAAGAATCATTTGTTTCGAATGTTGTAAAGGATATTGTACGTTTTCTGTAATACAAATGAGAAAAAATGATTGTTATGGTAAAATTTAATATTGATTTTATCATATAATTTCTACGTCATGTACAAGTATTTTACACCCTATAATTCTTCAGAATCATAACATCATGAAAGGATTTGACATTGCATGTATTCAATTACACTATAGAGATATTTAGTACGAGCACTGATGAATTAGTGATGACTTCATCCTCTTACTCAAGTAATGATCAAACAAAAATGGAAGTTAAATGCCAAGGATGCTGAATATTCGTATGAACATGACATACTACTCACACAACTGCCACACACTTGCTGGCGTAATAACGGCGGAGCTCCTTCTATGTGATGCAGTGAAAGATTAGGTATTTCGAACGGAGTTTCAGTATCTGCAACGAAAGAAAATATCCGGTTCATGTAAATGCATCGATATCTAGGTGCAATAACTTTTTGAACACAATCAGTATAACGAATTTCAATGCAAGGATTAAGTTACTCACACAATTTACAAGATGATGCATTTACCGATCAACTATCAAATTTAATTACGTGTTCCACCAAACTATTTTAACGAGCGTATATTTAACTTCACGAGGTGGTTGGCCACAACCCTTAATTAAAGTTCATTTTGTTGGAGTTATTGACACCTGCTCAACCAGCTCATTTTAATTTCGACGATCTCACCTGGAGGTATCCTTTGTAACATTCTCGCAGCGACCCCTTCGTCATCCCCTTGTTCTTGCAACAACGGCGGAGGCGGCAGAAATAATAAACTTCCTCCGGCAGTGACTGAACTCCCTCCGACATCTGTCGTCACAACCAAACTACTTTTCTCTCTGGAAGAACTCACACCTTCTCCCTCGTTGTCCTGCGATTCTTCCCTTCTCGAGAGTCTTCTTCTGCGTGCCCGGCGTAGCGCGGCACAGCGCAGGAACAGCGCTGTGAATATTATGGCTCCCAGGACTATAAGGATGCCCCCAAGAAGCGCACCCGCGCTAAATTCCGCTGAAAAGTTGCCGGATGCTACGACGTCTGCACGCGGATGCGTATTGCTGACGCTCCCAACGCTGCTGCTAGCTTGTTCATCCCCTGAAATTGATAGAAATCAGAGTAAATTTGAGAGGCTACGTGGTCCAACTTAATCAGAACTCAATCGGGGCAAATTTTAGAGATACGTAGCGGTGATATTTCTCTTTTGTTACTTTTCTCAAGTCGTCATCTAACATTTAAAAGATAGCCATGTAAGTCAAGAAGAAGAATTTTATGAATAATAATTTTATTCAAAGGCGAATTGGCACCATCATGCGACTCATGCATTTTTTGCAATATGTTTCGTAAGCAAAAATACTGTTTTTGAATGACGTTCTTAACGACATATTAATAATTAATTAATCTATGCGTTGAAAGCGAAGGCTGAACTAGACGAGTGGGAGAGTGTAGCGAGTGTTGGACGTCATAGAGCTAGTAAAGTTTGAATCTGGAAGCCGCCATCTTACTCACCCCACACATCCTACAGACACATCCCATTCTTAGTTTTCCGCCAGAGCATCCACAATTTCGGCCACCTAAGCTCACGTACCGCAGGGGCGGCGAAAATGTTCGATACCACGGCAAAAAAGTTAGACTAGGATATAGACGAAATATACCTCTCCTTCTGGGCTCATCGTATTCGAAACCGTGCCTAAATCTGTATTTTGGCATCAACCTCAGATACTGACTCATCCTGTTCTCTGCCATTTTGTAGGTGACTGCATCAAGCTTGATGGAGTCACTCTCGCCCAGTTGATTGATGGCGGAAACTTTGATGATGTAATCGAGACCAGGAGTGAGACCCTCAAGTAAAAAGCTTGGTTCGGGAGCTGATACATTCACTTGGCTGCGACCCCCGACGGCTTCGTAAACCTGGAAAATATTAAAAGGAATATTTAATACCAAACTGTTGAAGTGTTGACTAAAGTTTGTGTGTTCACTCAGAGCTGCACCCTAACCGCTATGCAAACTCGGAGGAATAAAAACGTGGAAATATTGATGAACAAAAAGTGATCCTTGATTGAGAGCAGTCTCTCAGCTATCCTCTGCTCTCGATGGCTGTGATCTTGCATATTCCAGGCGAAACCGTGCGTGAATACAATTAAAACATTTGATAAATCTGAAGCTATTCAAATTTCATCATCAAGCTTTCATGAAGATGGACATGACTTAGTTATTTTGTGACTAAGCTTGCTCAAAAATATCTACAATGTCAGTGCCCGCTAATTTTACAGAATCCTGCAAAACCTAAAAAACTAACAGTTTCCAATCTGATTTCTGTCGCTACCGTTGACAACATGCTTCACAATTTTTAAAATTTGGAACTCGTGTTATTTTTCGTAAAATCTGAAATCGTTCGGGCAAGTTGGACAACAGATTCTAAACTTTTGGATGACTAGGTTACTTATTTTATCCTTTCGTGTGGTAAATAGGGTCTCCATTGCATAATGAGATTCCTAAGGAAAATCCCGGTGCTTCATTGCCGTTGTGCGGAGAGCCAAAGGATTGTGGGGCATCAGCAGGAGATCGAGGGGGGCTCATTTGTCTTTGCCTCTTCAAAGGACCGCCGCAATGCCTCAGACTCCAGTAACCTTTACTGAGAATTATGGAAGAAAGTTCTGCTGGCATTATCAATAACTCACGTCACTCAGGCTGCAGTGCTTCGCTCCTTCAACTTTATTTTAAAAGCTCGAAAGAAGACGTGTAGCGCTGATGTTTTATTTTAGAAAGTCCACTTCTGAAAACTATGTTTAAAAATTTTGAAGGTTAAGCTGCTATTCGTTGCTAGAAGTGACACATGTAGGAGTATGTTCATCATTTAACATTCGATACTTACTTGTGGACCGATACCAAATTAAATGAGAAAGAAATTCCAAATATATACATTGTTCCAAAGTCGGTATGAGCTATGTACCTATTGTGAGACCATACAATCACACATAGTCAAAGTATGAACGGTTTCATGTGTAAATAATCTTGCTCCAATGATATATAAGCTTTTTCGCAAAAACTAAAATCGGACTGCGTCAGATTGCACGCGAGCTCTTTCCCTTTCTTTTTCTTTCTCCCTCTATCTCTCTCTCTCTCTGAATGAAGAAACTTAGTTGATAAACATAGAATGAAATAAGAGGTCAAACTTAACTGTTTTTACGTTTTGTAGATTAAACCTCAATTCAGTCGTGCAGTAACGTGCCCAGAAAAATAAAAAAAATCGTCATTCGGATTAAAACTACTGATATCTGTTTAGAAGCCTCAAATTTTCATACAAACTATCAAAAAAATTTTTCACGAGCTAGCAAGCAACCACACAAATTTCACCTACTCATAACCGACTTCCGTGGTTTCTGAAGGACTTTTCAAGGGTAACTTTCGAGGCTCAAACTTCTAAGAGAAAACTTCAAAGCTGTCGCATTCAACGGTTGGATCCCATCTGTTACTTCAAACCTGATGAATTAGAGTCTTTTGGTTATGAATTTTTTCATACAATTTTAAACACCACCTGAAGAGATTTTAATGTTCGGGCAGAAGATGCGCGACTCTTTCCATAATTAACTTGAAGAACTCTTTAGAACTGGAACTTAATGGTGCACCACGCAATACAACATTAATATCAACCGGAATTATTTTTTTTAATAAGCATTTGTCGAAATATTGTTTCAGTTCAGAGATGGCTCACACCATTTAGTGGTGATGTTTTGAACCGTCCTAGAGCTTTATTATGCTCAATATGCACTGTCAGATCAATAATTAATACGAATGTCTTGAGCTCTTCAAATGACTTTCTGTCCCGATTAGACTTAATGGTAGTTTAAAAAACTGAAAACCAGATTTATTCTTTCTAACAAAATAAGGGATGAGGTACCACTCATGCTTTGATCGAAAATCCAAAAATAGTTCATGGGAGAAAACATGTCATCTTTATGAAGTAAGAAACTGATCAGTTGTAAAAACGTAGAAATATGCATAGCTTATACAGGATGACGCAAAAAATGGAAACCCAATTGACTGTGAGCCAACATTTATCTAGGATCTGTATCATGAATACCAACATTTTTATAGCAATAGTAATACTTAGATTTTAGAAAAAATGTTGGTATTTATGATACGAATCTAAGATAAATGTTGGCCTACAGTCAATTGGGTTTCCTTTTTTTTGCGTGACCCTGTACATCGCAGCGCCTGTGCACGTACCCTGGCCACGAAGGATTGCTTGAGGCCTCCGTCAAACCCTCCGATGCACGTCACCACCAAGGAGTCGTAAGTCTTGTTGATCACCGAGCAGTTCATCGGCGAATCTGGTCGGCCTGATGAGAGTTCACAAAGGCCCTTACGAATTTAAATTCTTCATGTTGAATTTGAATTCTGACGAGAGCTGATCAATATCATTGTGAATTTGAATCCTTACGAGAGCTGATAAATATCATTATGAATTTGTATTCTTTGCGTTTCTTCCTTCATGATTTCACAGAGTTGGCTGACCTTTGAAAATTCAATGGTGAAAGACAACTTCAATATCAGAACTTAGCTTCCGTTTCCATTTGTCCAAACAGGGTCAACAAGTACGCAATCAAAACATACGCTACTGAATAATCGAAAAACTTGCCAGGGTCAGCAGGATTGAGAGAAAATAAGTAATATTTCCTTATGAAATTGATTCTCTTGCCTACCTGCAAGTGACTGGAGGTTTTGCTGACCTGCTGGCACGACATGGAAGAGACAAGGCTTCTCCATCTTGCCGACAGCGTTCTGCGCCCAGCACTGCAACGAGCCGTAGTCCTGCTGCGCCCGCGCTACGAACATCACGCCACTCCAACCGCCTTCTGGGCCGTCAAAATTTATAATAATGATGATAAATAATTATTAAATTGAAATAATAAAAAAAAATCATTCCATAATAAAAAAATAATAATAACTAGCCGTGGTCTTGCTCCACCCGCGCTAAGCCATCACGCTGCCCTAACCCTTCCCCTTTCAGAGGACTAAAACGCCATAAAAATGAAATTGTTTATCAAAAATACACACGGCTTCACAGCGAGCAACACGAACGATGTTTCAATTGTCGAATTTCTTCAAAGTCATGTGTTTTCTTCTCAGTTGTTCGTTCTTTTAATTTCGGAGTGATGATTTTTCTTCTCAACGTATGGTAAAACTTACGACTTATGACTAGTCCTTACTTCAGCCAGAAACTTTCATTCAACTGTGAGGTAATGAGTTCTTGATATGCGATCTCTCTTGACCCTGAATTTTGAGCGGGGTTACAAATATTGATGGCAGAACTATTTCTTAAAATGATGTTACGAAATCATTTCAACTACGTACATCCATACGCTAGGCTTCATTGCTTGTATTTCATTGTGAATATCACAAAATTTAAAGAATCGTACTACGGTTTGAGCATGCGAAGGTAAAAATCTCTAGTAATTTTGTTGAATGAAAATAAACAAGCATTTTGTTAACATCATTTGATAAAAACTGCCCTCTTTGTCGCTTCGCGAAGTTTTGTTTTTAACGAAACATGCTGAACTCGAAACCAATAAAGTTCGTCTGTTTCTGGCGTTAGAAGAGAAAATATTATTCTCTGCACCAACCTAGCTGCAATTTATTCTGTTATTCCGGTCGTCTGTGTGTTTGTTTTTAGCACTTAAACTCTCTCGCATGCATCATTGGTAATTTGTATCAAATAACACATTAATTTACTCTTCCAGGTGTACTTCTAACATGAATAATAAAGCTACTTTCCTATTGACATTGAAGTACATCAGGTCTGTCTCCTGAGAGCGAGTTCTTTAGTGAGTGCATT
Source organism: Orchestia grillus (assembly GCA_014899125.1). Classification (NCBI taxonomy): domain Eukaryota; kingdom Metazoa; phylum Arthropoda; class Malacostraca; order Amphipoda; family Talitridae; genus Orchestia; species Orchestia grillus. The sequence goes on along the minus strand of VOMN01081666.1, from coordinate 16,694 downwards.
AAATATGCAAAACAGGTTTTACAATCTTCAATGAAATTGTGTATTGTACCATTCATTCTCAAAGTAATGCATAACTTCTGATGCTTGGAGTTTAATTCAGAATAAATCTCCAAGGAAGACGCTAGTATAATCACGGGTAAAGTTGTTTTTAATGAAATACATTCTTCGCTAGTCCTCATTGCTCAAGTTCGTAAGATCTTATACCTTTATGAGAAGTATAATATTTACTCGACTACCAGGAATTATTAGCACTGATCATCTCTCATGAGAGCAATGTGCCCCTAACGGTTCATTACTGATAGAAATTTAAAGATAAACTTAGAGTTTTTTTTAAAGAGAACGCTTAAAAGGATTGATTTATTGAAAGTCCCTTCGTTCGATTTCTCAAAAGTCAAGTAAAATTATTGAAACGATTCTTTAAACAACCCATGGGTGATTGCTACGCTGACATTCATACGGAAGGGAATACTTTTATCAGATTTACTCAATTCTTCAGCCTTTTACGTTTCAAACGCAATAATTTACGTATTAATTCAATGGTATTATTCATCGACTTATAGTGCAAAGCTTCGTGATAAAATCGTAAGAAATGCTGTAATTTTTTCTTGATTTCAGAAGTTTGGAAAACAAAACAACTCTGTACAATGTTGCACAACTTTCACCGAAAAAACTTCGAGTGATTAATCCTTTGATTTAACTTATTTCACATGGTCGTTCAAAGTTATACAGAAATCCTGATCGCTTTTATTTGACGCAATGAGGTTATGGCTGAAACTCGCAGTTTGAAATACGGAATTTTCTCCGTATTTGCGCTGCGTACAATGAACGCACACCTGACGACGAACTCTGTAAAATTCTTGCCGAATGGTTGCCTTCCGAATAACATGAATACAGTTTTGTTTTCATTATCTTGAACCATTTGCCCTCGGATTTTGCAGCCCTATTTAATAGCAAGAACTATGAATTTAAGTAAAATTGTTCACAAATTCCTAGAAAACGCTAATGTTTGCTAGAATGATATTCTGGGTGACACATAGTTTTCGCTCGAATTAAAATGATAATAAATGGTAGCAATTTAAATGTTTTTCCCCACTAGTGGAAGCTACTTCGCACCAATGTTCTCGAGAACAGTCACTGCCATTTGTTATTCGTGGTCGGTGTACCGACCCAGTCGCTATTTCAGAGTCCCAGTTGCGTAGGATATTTATTCGTTGCTTTGTAGTTCTTGTTTTTCTCTAGAAACAATTTTTTTGTGTAAAGAAACGAAAATACTGATATCTTTGTTAATGTTGAATTTAAAATCTTTTATTTCGAAAATTCAAACCTACGTTTAACGATAAGAATATCGTGATTAGTTCCGGAGTCATTTACGAATGCACCCAATGCCTTCTGGTCAGAGTAAGTAAAATTTCCGTACCATAATGCATGTAGAATTAATACAGAGTATGTTCATAACCCACACTCACATTTCACTGAAAGTAAATTCAGGCCTATTTTCCAGAATTGGATTTTATGAAAAGAAATGAGATGAACAATGCTCGTCATATTGAAGTGTAAGCATTAAGATGTTGCAAATTTCTCCTCATCGTGAAATTTGTTTTTAATTTAGGAGTACATCATATCCGTCTGAACAGAATTACAGCGTTGTCAACTCCTAACATTTTACATCATCAAATTTCATAGTTATATATATATNACTTAAACGACATATATATATATATATACATATATATATAGCACTTAAACGACATATATATGTATATACATATAAATATATATTTCATATTTTCATATATATATGTCGAAGACAATTGAATGAATTGAATTCATGGATCTCACGTTTTGGCATCGGCTATGCCTGAGGGTATTTGCACAATTTGAGTTCATATTGACTTTATTGACGACAGCATGCATGTATTGATGCGTGCTGCATATTGACTCAGGACAAACAATCAAAAATGCATTCGGCATCGACCTTTGCCCCTTTCTTAGCCTAATTATGGAGGTTACCGAGTCGTTGTCTGGTACTTCTGCATCAGTGCCAACACCTCGGCCACACCCAGCACATTGTCTTAAAATTGTTGCTTCATTTTTCCTTTCTGATTCAAGGAACTCGTAGTTGTGAGTGCCAACAAAAGCATCTAGATGAAAAGGGAAGTAAGCATGATATAACGCAGCTAATATTCGTTAATATGATACGTGAGAAAATCGAATCATGATTCACATGAGTGAGATACAATATCACTTTTTAGTACCTTATAACGGTGCCGAAAGAATCTTTCATCACTTGGTTTTCGGTGAGATACTACGCACCCGGAAGCATTAAATCCAGAGCAGGAAAACACCTCATCCTGCCCATAAATGTGTGCATTAAGTCTGAATGGAGCGAAGCGGCTACGAAATCCCCTCTTAGTTCCGTAATGGCCAGAATTTCCTAGCGTTGCTCATGCGGAGGTTCACACAAATCCCAAGCGTTTCCTGCGCGCCGCAGAGGGCAGTCCGGCATACGAATCGTGTTCGAATGCAGGCCGAGCTGAGGTGTTTCTCGGTAGTGAGTTAGCTTTTATCAAATTAAACAAGTTTTCGCTTCTGAGGTATCTACTTATACGCACTGAAAGGGTCTGAGTTTTATTGATTATGAACCAAAATACATTCGAATGTTAGGAAATTGCGTAGAATGTTTTTCGATTTGAAAATTTTCCCTACGGTACCCAAATACTCCCAGCGTTACCCAGCTAGAAAGGTGAAAAATATTTCCTCTACTCCTACATCAGCTTTGAAACCGGAGCTGGGAGCCCAATTTTACCCCGGTTGGCCTCCTCGTATTTTCGAAAAGAAAAGAAAACCTGCTAGCTTTTTTTGCAACACGTGTCAGAAATTGAGGTCACATTTTTGGTTCAAGTTTCTATATCACCCAATACGTTTTGGGGAATTGGAATTCTTTTAGCATTTTTTTCTTAAGACTAGTTTAAATAAAAACATTCTCATTCATATATTCCTACTAACGGATTATTTCAGAATCTCACAATAATATAGAATTTTCAAAATTTCATTTTCAAACCTTTCTGAACTTTTGTTAGAAAAGTTATTCATGAAATTAAAATTCATATACATTCTAAAGTCTATCACTTTCCATGAATTTAATATACTATAGAATAGAAAACTATTCAAGAAGTTTATGTGGATGCTCAGAGCTGTAATATTAAAAAGCTCTTTTGACTATTAATCATGCACTCAAGAGAGCTTCATTAGTTAGTACGTAAGTTGTGTTGAAATATTAATCTCATGAATATTATTGCCCATAATCGTTGAACTGCAGTCACTGAAGGATGCCAAAAGTAAGTTATCAGCGAATATTTACGTGTGAAATATTATTTTGAGCTTTAACAAAAAATTATCACAGAAATTTTAATCCAGCAGTGTTCCACATTGCTTGAGTGTCAGTGAGTTCTTATGCTTTTTTCCATCTTGAAGCTCAATGTTTAACTCTTCCTGTTTTGTTTATTGAAATATTTGCCGAACGAACAATTCCTCGATGAAATCGAAAATTTCACCTTCACTCTTTTGTGCAGCTCAGAATTGTCGAATGAACCGATGCTGGGTGAAACACAAATGAAACAAAACCCCTCCATACCTTCACTGTTGTAGACGCGTTCCACTGGGACCCTCTCGGATGTGACAGAATTGTTGAAGACCCACGAAAACTTGACGTCGGACGGCGAGGCAATCACACTGCAACTAACATTTAAGGTTTGCCCTATTCCGCTCGCCAGGACCTGCGGAGTCTCTGTGTCGATGGCGCAGATGGGCGCGTCTGCGACAGAAAATCAATCGCAGGGTAGAGACCGCGCTTGAAACAGCCGATATTTTCTTTGTAGCGGCGGTAGGAAAAATGATACGATCTCGGAATGCAATAACATCGAGGAAGGAATAAGTGCGATCGCTTAACACAATGGGCTTGGCTTGGAAATTTACTTGAGGAGCGCTTTGTTACCACAAAAAGCTTTTGTTAACACTGCCGGCTTATCGACGAGTATTTTATGTTGAAAATATTGAGCGGAGTTGTTTAGTTTCATCTGTTTTTTCTTCGGGCAGCATGAAAATGAAGTAGACTCAACGAGAGTTTATATTTGAGTGAACGTTTGGACCGACTTTTGACCAATTAACATTTTCTGGATCTTGTGCTAGCCTGTGTAAGTTGCAGAACAAGCTAGTAGGCTGCATTGTCAGGTGCAAAGTATATTATGAGAAAAAATGAAAGTAATTGCGAGCTCAAACATCTCCAAGTAACTCCCATTAACTCCTAGTAACTCCAAGTAACTCCAATTAACTCCAAGTAACTCCAAGTAACTCCAAGTAACTCCAAACGTACGCGCTCCCTTTTGCTCCGCTTAGTTTTACTTTTTCGGCTACCCATCGATAGGCTTATGAAATAATTGATAAAAAACTAGGGATTCTAAAATTATAGATAATCATGTATGGTCGAGCAAAAGAATTAAACTGTGTTTTACCATGCCTCCCTAGTGCATGCTCGAAGAGTTTCTACGTACTTCTGACGTCGACCTTAAATTCCATGGCCTGATTATTTACGACATCTTTCACTAATTCACTTCTAGATAGGCCAAGATGCTTAAATGAAGACTAATATTTTAGAAGTTATATTTATGTTCTGACTTCTTTTTGCCATACCTTTAAACTTTTATCTATATAATTTGCTTCCTCAATCATACTATGTTCTCCTTTTGCGAATCAAAGCCGAACTATATCGCAGCTCATATAGATATTTTTGCTGCAATTCTCGATAATAACCCACACGAGTAGCACCTCCCTCAATATTTTCTCGGCACTTCTCGTGTCTAAAATCTTCATGTTTTCGTAACAAAGAGCATCCTCTTGTAGAGTTGCTGCATATTTGTGAACTGACTGGCACTACTCTCATCATTCCATGCCGGTGCGGCGTTCAAAACAACTCACAGCTGACTTGGAGCATTACGGGCGGACTTTTGGCATCACCCTCGACGTTGGAGGCCGAGCAGACGTACTTGCCAGCCTTCTCCCTCCTCACGTCTTGTAGAGCGAGGCTCTGACCACTGACCACAACTCCTTGGCTCGGTGAGTGCACTAAGGGCGTGTTCTGAGGGACCGAACAATGGAAAATAATTTGGTTTCCGTCAGCGGAAACAGTAAATGTGCCGTCGCTCCACAATTGTCTGCCAGCAATTCCCAACAATGTTACTTAGTGAAATGTCCTTGAAGCTCCGTAGTCGTACTACTTTTGCTGTCGAAGAAAATTATGGTGTGGTTTTAAAGATATATTTCCCCTGAAGAATTAGCAGAACGATTTCATTGTACTTTTCCATAAAGTAACAGATATAAACTATACATTAGTCTCTATGCAGTGCAAGATCTCGAGGAAAAAACGTAATCATTTTTCAAATCTTAAAAATAAGAACCTCTTCAACTAAATGATCAGAAGCTGACTACTTTTCCGAGATCTATTGAGAAAATTCGAACGCTTATGTTTCTTTATTAAAAATTGAAGGAATGTCACAATTGATACTCAAAACTTTAACATTTTTCTCGTATGCGTGAAAATTAATTCGTCAATGAATGAATAAAGGCGTGAAAAATTCTGCCTAAAATGAATTCGATGGTTAGAAAAACATCAAATGATTGTGTGCGAGAATTTCGTCAGCACCCGAGCTTTCCAATTTTTGGAGTCGATCCCTTCTGTGTGAAAACTATTATTTGAAATTTTCTTCTGATTATGATATTTACCTGCCCATGAGGATTTGATCTGCATAATGAATATTAGTTGATAGGGAATTTTTAATTTTTAAATTGACCTTTACAGAACTCTTATGAATTTCGGACTGAAAAAACAAAAATTTTACCTTCAACAAGTGCTGTTGTCCATACCTACTGAAGTCAAGTGAAAATAATATTTTTCTACTTTAGTTTTCTTTTAGCCCCAAATACTAGGAGAGCCTGCGGCTGACTGGCACTTAAAGTTGTCCTAGAATATCTTCATAAATAATCTGAGCGAGCGAGAACTTTTACTTTCAAATATCTCATACTGCACCGAGAAAATTCACGAACATAGTTAAGCTGTTACTCTATTTAATGATGGATTTTTTACCAGGAAAATTACCCAATGATGGATCTAATTTCTTGGTAGAAATTACAAACATAGTATTCTAATAACTTTATTCCTACTTAGAAAAGTAAATTACGCTATGGTGAAAGCAATAGAACGAATATAAAAGATTTTTTGAACTTTCTAGGAGAGTGAAGATAGTGCAATCTGCCTCAATGTTACTGGAATATGAAGGATATGTCTTACATTCTGTGCTTCTGTTACCTCTCATTGCAAAAAAATTAGTCTAACATATTAGTGTACCACATATGGTATTATTTTCAGGTTAAATTCAAGATTCTGCATTTTCCACTTGAACAAAAATAAATTTCCGTCTGCAGAACGATTCAAGTCAGATGATTTTCCTCAGTCCTTGTTTCCCAATTTCCACCAAGATTTGGTATCGTTCAGTTTTGTCAGCGACGTACTCGAGAAGAACTGAAAAAGAGACTCCTACAAAGCAAATGCATTTAGGTTTTTGATAAAAGTCAAATGATTTTCTTTGCAGAGGACTCTATAAAATTATTTAAATGTCGAACCGGCAGCGCAGTGGCAGAGAAAGAACTTCTTCCATATCTTTACGGCCCGTTCCAGAAGCTTTGCAAAAAATGACTCCAGAGAATTTAGTTCCATGTCTTGCAGAGTTGTCTGGACACAATTTCACTTTTTTCAGAGATCGCTTGAGAAGATGCCTCCCATCAATTCGAAGGAAAGAAGAGAGAAAGGAGGCCCTGCTTAGCCCTGAATTCTCGTGAGATTATCCAACACTTAGCAAGAATAGAGGCTGTCCGCTACACTCTGTTAGTTCTAATTTTTTGCTTTCTGGTCACCAGCTTTGAGAAGTAAGAATTATTCACATGAGCCACATCTGTGAGATGCTGTCAATCCTACATTACGTGATGGAAATTTGGCGCAGACACTCAATTTTGAATTTATTGGCTGGCTTAAAAATGATTTTAAGCTTTACCTAGGTTTTTAAATTTATCACTAAAAATTACTCACGTCCAGTCTTAATCGAATTGCAATGTACAAGGCAGGCTAAAAAATGTTATACTCTCAAGTCAGCTTGAACTCTACGGAAATTGAAGCCAGCATTTAAGTATCTCGAACGTATACGCATGCTACCTTTCTTGAATACAAATGTAAACATAACTGTCATCGCGGTGTCACAAGCTTCAAGTAACATCGCAGAAGAATGCATATAAGCTCTTCCTTTTTAAACTTAGAATCAAAAACTATTTGCCTGGTCTGTAATTGTGGCCAAAATTATTTCCAATTTGTAACAGCAAACTCGAGAATAATTTCGAGCTTTAAATTTCGTGATTACTGTTATAATTGATAAGAATCTGACATTTATTTAACAAACCGTTTCTTGCCCATGCCTTACGTACTCATACGACGTAAAGTTTGCCAGCTCTACTGCCTCATTTCGCTGCAATCAAAATAGGGAATTTTGAATGAATTTCACGAACACATATCACGAACACTTCATTCACGAACACATATTTTGAAAAATAATGTCTTTTTCAAAAAAAGCAAATGACTTCTGCTATTTCCATTGAAGCTTTTCTATTTTTACTCATTTGTTTTGCGTTCACTAACTGCTAATGCTTTCCAAACTGTATTTGATGCCCATTTCCCAGTGACGTCATTCGTAACTTCTCAGCTTCTTGATTTCAGCGTTACTTTTTGAATTTTCAATTATGTAAAGAAACAAACACGTAATACTGAAATGCTTCAATACTGACTATATACTCGCAGAGTTAAGTAACGCATTGGAAAATTTGTGAAGGATTTTTTGACGGCCCTGCATTGTGCATTTCATCAGTTCTTTCCTGACCCAATTGACGTCAAAATTTGAGAGTAAAAAATATGTTTAACGTATGGTAAGTACTCGTGGATTAACTTTGAATTATTTTAGAGGTCAGATTTTTTCTCATTGCTGTAACATGAATTACGATGAAGAAGAATACGAAATACTTCAAAATGAGGGAGCTCAACCTGATATGAATTCATTCAAAGTTCCTATTTAGAATTCGACAACGTTGAACCCAGCCTGATGAACTAAAGGGCTCTAATTGAATAGATTTCAAGGGAATTAATACTTTTAAGAGTAAAGCAGCCCATTCCTACGAAGTTTTTAAAGATTTCATATAATTAGGTCGTACATATCTTTTCAACAAGTGCTATAACTTCAAAATAATTTGGAAATATATTGCAGTGGGAGCATAATTTATGATTCAAAAGTCAGCACCAGGCAATACCTCATCGTGAACACTGACCCTTAAATAAAGATTGTGTACCAATTAGGGTACATTATGTACATAAATTTTCCATAATATACAATTACTGCTTCCGCAAGCCGATGCACAATGTGCACAGCTATGCGTATAAGGTAGACGACCCAACAACGCCGCTCCAAACAGCTATTTTTAATGGAAATTGGAACACACTTTCTGAAAAAATGCATATTCAAAAACTAATTCAACATTTAGACAACTCTTACTTTAGACCTTGCTTTATATTGTCTGCGTTAAGAGATTGCTCATGCATCCGAATGAGTAATTGGAGTGAATTTACGGTCTCGATATACAAAGTAGTATGTAAAGCCTCGTAACTTCTTGAGCTCAATATGATTTTAAATGTTTTTGTTATTAATTTAGCCCCGCCATACTCACCGTCCAAGGGAGAAATATTGGGTTGCTAATATTCACTTATATTTGCAACGGGATTTGTCCTCACAAACTTTTTCTATAATAGCGGACTTTGTTTACATTAGACACTCAATCAGTTCAACTGTAACATATGGCATTAGCATACATTATATTACCAAGAAAATGAATTACCAGCGTCCGTTTCTTAGAGTCATAAATTCAAAACTCAGTGAAAAAAAAACAAGCGACTAAAGTTGGAGTGGAGGAAACATGTGAGAAGTACTAACAGATATTAAGAGATTGCTTCAGAATGGGAATGAAAGACGAATGGAAAATGGAGATTGTAAGTGGAAGATTGAGTACTGGGACACTAATGAAGAGTGGAGAAGGGCTGGAGCCATGTGCTCAGTTTGAAGACTGCCACTTTTACGAGGACTGTGTAAGAAGTTTCAAAAGAGATGAGACAACTTGGTTATGTCAGTCAAATTTTCTTGAAATACGGTACTTGTACGCACTGTTTAAACAGAGCAGAAAAATATTACCCATCAAATTACGCAGTCACAGGAATCTTTCAAGTAAAAGTCTCACCTCGTGAAACCAAGATATTTTGTAAGTGGGAGGATTAGAGTCAACCATGCAGTTGAAATAGACATCTTCTCCTTCACGTACAACGGAGGCGACCCCTCGACCCAGTTCCAAGGACGCCACGGGAGGATCTGCCAGAAAAAAGGAACAAAAGGTGTCCAACCAAACCATTCAAATGCTTTCGGAAATCGTTCTTTATTCAATGGTTCCTTTTAGTGAAGGCTCCCTTCTCGAGATTACTCCGGAATCAGGAGATGAGGGAGGGTCTGAGTTATAGAACCGATTTAATCAGTCGAGCTTTTAAGGTAATACTTCAAGTTTCATCTGAAGTCGCGAGGTAAACCATAAGTAGTTATTAGTACTATGATTAACTGTAATCGGGAGTTAATTAATTATAAACAACCAAGTAGAGGTAGTACCTCATTCGTTTTTAAAAATTTAGAAGTATTTTTGCAATTACTGCTTGAAATAATAATTTTCTGTTCACACGTCAGGCAAAAGAGAAATGTGATGCATATGGACACAGACTACTAGAGTAACCTTAACTTAAAAAAATATAACAAATGCAAACGTCTAATGAAATGAGCCAAGTAGACTTAGATGTGTAAGAAATCAGATAGTCAATTTATGTTTTTTTCTTATATTTTAAGTTGCGAGAAGAAATTTAAAAGCAAGAATTCAGCTTCATTATAACTTCCACAAAATTAAATTAATAATTCTAATTTTAAATCTAGTTTTGCTTGTAAAAGATTTTATGGATTTGAACTTTACCTATTGAGCTTAATAGCATAGATAAAGAGTTATAAAAATATGTTCATTCCATCCTATGCCTAATATTACTCTTGCTGAAACGCAACCATCAGTTCCAAACAATTTTGACTGCATGCATCAAGTATCCGCTTAGTGACGTACAGGTCACGTTGAGCAGGAGCGAGTCGGCCATTGGCTGTGACGGGAAGAGGTGGTTCACAGCAGTGCAGGTCAGTCGCTGGCCGTGAATGCGACGCTCTGCAGTCAGTCTCACGCTAGACAGGCTCATGTTCAGGCTGTGTTCCGTCTGACCAACACAATGCAAAAACATGGAAGTAACTCACTTACACAACCTCATTTCTTAATAGACATGTTCAGGCTGTGTTCCGTCTGTCCAACACAATGCAAAAGCATGGAAGTAACTCACTTACTCAGCCTCATTACTTAATAGACATTAATTAATAGATAATTACTTAATAGACATGTTCAGGCAGTGTTCCGTCTGACCAACACAATGCAAAAGCATGGAAGTTACTCACTTACATACTCTCATTACTTAATAGACAGCGAGTTACAGCTCTCTCTACATTCAACGCAAATATTCAAATGTATGGATGTGCACTGGAATATTTGTGGCAGATTTTGTACAGCAAAAAGGAACTCTTTTAGGAGATGTTGCCTAAGACGGAAGTTTTTTACTATATTAAACTGTTTTTATAGAGATGTATTACAGGAGTTTTTGAACTGCTAAGAAATAGGTATTTTATGACAGTCGACTCTGAATGGCATTGCTGATATCATGCATAAGCTATCAAGTCAACACATCACACAGGTCGATTCATTGTCTGAAAAACTATCAAGACATGTTCTAAAAATACATGTTCTACCGGAAAATTTTAGCGACTAATGTTGAAAATCTTTCTGGATCAGCATATATATTCATGATCTTTTCTACTATCTGCAAAATTACAATCGAATTTACAGTATTCAATAAACTCTCCCCATTTTTTTATTTCGCAATTTTGACATCGCTACTGACATTTGAAATCTCATGGACAAATCACCTCTTGCAGATCGTACGACATTCTATTCCTTCAAGCAACAAATAAAAATTTGGCTCTACGAATAAATTTTGAGCAGTCCGAATTAAATTTTGGATAGAAATAATTCTCATTCTGTGCAATATGGCACCTAATAATCTAAGCACCTAAAAACAAAAACTGCAGCGCATAACCTAGTTATCATCGCTGCTCGTGATAGCATCACAGCGCTGCCGCTTGCAAAAAATAAATTCACTGTAAAACATTAGAAAGATGCAGATTGTATTTAACTTCTGGAACGCGCACCATGAAGTAACGCTCGCCATAAACTCCAAAATTGAATCAGGAAGAGAAAAAAAAACAGCACGTGTAGCAAGTTACATTGTAGTATGATCAATGAGCACAAGCGAACCTACTTCATTTTCTCCCTGATATTCGCATGTCAACTGAGCTACGCTGGGCAAGCGATGCAACCAAAGGAACACAAAGACTTGCGAGCCTGAGATGAGTAGCAGAAGTCAGAGCAGGGAATAGGATCGATCGCTAAGCCATCTCAAATTTTCTGTGCGACCTGTAAATGATGAGCAGACTGGTTGCTAAGTGCATGACCCTTTACCGGCAAAATTATTACAGCGTTAAGGTTGCGTTTAGCTTGGTACCAAAAACAAACAAAAGCTTTACGTTGAGTTATTTTAACATTAAGGTTGCATTTAGCTTTGGGCCTAAAACAAACTGCAGCTTCATGTTACGTTACATTATTTTAGCGTAAAGGTTGCATTTAGCTTCGGGCCTGAAACAATCCGCAGCTTTACGCACATACGCAGTAAACATGTAGTTAACATTATACTAACAACCCGCAGTATTCGTATGATAAAAAATATAAATATAATATAATATTTGAAAGACACAAGTTTAATTTAGAGCAAGCTGCGTAGGTATATCAGCTCCGTAAATGGTGGTCCTCAGCAGCCTGATTTAGACAGGTCGTTTGCACTTAATAGTCTGAATTTAGAGCGAGATTTCCTGAATGTCAAAATATGTTGCTCGCTGTGTTATCTCTGGTAGATTCTAGGAGTGTAAGTAACGTTATAAGTTATTGCTCACGTCAATTCTAGCACATCTCATGCATGCAAATAATCTTGCTAAATTATTTTCAATCACGATGCAATTATTTTACAATTTATGCGTACAGTGGTTGATAAATGAAATTTTTCAACAGTAACTGAGGAACTCATAAAGAGTCAATTGGTCACGGTAAAACTGAATAAGAAAGGTAGGTAATAACTTACAAGAAACATTTGTGTAAAAGTTTACTATTCCACGAACCATGCCAAATTCAGATGAAATGTGACTCGAGTATTTCCGTCCCCTACCTCGCAAGCCTGAATTGATGTAGCTGATAATTGCGTGTCCGTACAATCGTGGCCATTGTGCTTCAGGGACAATTTTCCACAAGAAAAATCATCGTTTTTACTTGTCCCTCTTTCCGAATGAATGTGAAAGGGATCGCCGTACGCGTATTCTTCTAATCAGGTCATTGACAAGGAGAGCTAATCAGTAAATGAGTGAGAGGGATTCATAAATGAAAGCTGAATGAGTAAAAATTACTTTGAAATCGACTCGAAACAGTAAATTTATTCCGAAGAAGATAATTAGCGCCCTTGTCTCATAAGATGCTTGGAGCTACAAATATTCAAATTACTGATCATTTTCAGGTTCAAAATTTCCATTTGACAAAAAATATTATCATTTTTTTTCCCAACGCTATTTTGTCGTACTACCTCAAAAAAGTACCCATTGTCCATGCCTTCTTAATCAATGGGAGTCAGGTACGAGGTTGGCATTTAGTCTACGGTTTATACTCTGAATATTTATGTATCTTTAATCGTTAAACTTCGGTGTTCAAAAGCTCAATTTAGTAAGCGGTGCCAGAATTTTTATCAATATACCATAAAACACTTTATGGTTTAGAATCATTCTAATGCAATGGTGAATAATAGTTAATTTAGGCTGATGAAAATAGCTTTCGTAGGCGGTTTTCACATGCTGTCTCAATTTTAAAAGCTCTATCTCAAGTTTTCCAATATTCAGTTCAATTTACCACGAAACATGAAGCGTTCCGTGAAAATAAACGAATAATTTAGAATTTATGAATTGGATAATGTAATGGAAGGTAATTCCTAATTTTAAATTGATGAAATATTTTTGTTCCCAGACCACTCTCAAAGCCAGAAGAAATAATTATGTAGAAGATGGACTGAGTTTTTCGTGAGTGAGTTATGATGAAATCGCTGGTAATTGCGAATCAGATAAATGAATATCGATGTGCACCATTGTCCTATATGTGTACATATAGTTTTCATCGAATTCTCTTCTGATGGAGTGCTTAGAAATGCCTCAAACTTTACATTCTCTGGCTATAAACAATCGAATTCTCTTATTAAAGGGTGCTTAGAAATGTCTCAAACTTTACATTCTCGTGCTTTAAGCAATCGAGTTCTCTTATCAAAAGGTGCTTAGGAATACCTCAAACTTTATAGTCTCTCACTGTAAAGCCCTTAAAACAAAGTTGTCAAATGAAGTCACATTCTCTCGAACTAATTCATTTTAACTTAAGTTTCTAAAGTATGTTCCTTACGCAGTCCTCCTGAATTAATATTTCATAAAATGGTGATTAAATTGCGAAATAATCTCACATACGTCACTTAAAAAGTAAGACTGAAAATTTGCAAATCTGGTTTACAGTCGGATGCGGTAATTCAAATTAGAATATATTCTATTCATCTGAGAAGAACAAAGTTAAATTATGAGTTAGGATATGGTGAAAAATCCAAGCTCACCCAAAAAGCAATGAGATAAGCAAAAAACAAATTAGCTACAATTTTCCTCAGGAATACTTCAATAATCTACGTATGTAGTTCAGGGAATAAATTCATAGGGTAGATTTGAATATCATTCATCCTTCGTTTTTCAAACAGAAAGGGCAAATGTTCTTCAAATTCAATGCAAGATAAGTTGAAGATTTTCAAAATTTAAGCTCGTCGCCCAAATCCTAAATAGAAAGTGAGAGTACACGGAATTATTCTTCATCAAAACATCGGATCTGAATGATGTAATAATTACTTTAGCCTGTCTTTAGCCCTCACAATTTAAACTAAAACGAGACCTTACCACCGAAGGAACGCTGTATAGGGACGCTACGTTGCCAAGAGTCCACGTGATGTTGGCTTCTGGTCGACTTCCTGTCGTGATGCATTTAATGTTGTACGTCTGGCCCACACGCAACTGCTTAGGGGCGCCGACTAGACGGGTCGTCAGAGGTCTTACTGGAAGTCATCAGTAAAACGGTGGTTAGCTGTAATTGATGTTCGAAATGTTTCATGCGGGGTAATGCAGAATTGCGGAAAAGAAGTGAGCTGCAGATGCAGTTTCTAGCGATATGGAGGCCCAAAGTCAGTGTTGTGGAAATATTTGCACCGCGACAAAGTTTTGTGCAAAGAAGGAACTCATAGATGACCCGTTGTTAACCTGTTAGCTGGTTAAGCCGTTAACGAGCTGCTGGTCAAGTCACTTCATGAGTTGAGAATAATCTTGAATGAAGGCGTCGTGTGTTATGACTTTTTGCCGTTCGAATAAATCTATGTATATCCTTAAAAAAAAGCACAGATCTACGATTTTTAAGTATTTTTATCACTCGTGGGATACAGAGGAACACTAAATCATACTGTTAATTTTCAATCATACACAAATGCTCCAATAAAAATTCCCATGTAATTCGAAAAATTGTCATCTAGATTTTGAACAAGTTTTACACATAATTATTTATGCTTAGAAGTAAGTAAAACAAAATCTATAATATACAACAAATACTCAAGATAGTTTGAAATATATGAGCATAGATGATTTAATTCAAAATGGGAATCTGATTACTTAACAAATCGTAATTAGAAAAGTTCACGCAAACAACTATTTTCCTAAACTTGAATGGAATAATTGCTATTTATGTAAGTGGAAAATATTGTGCATTCTTCATTTTAAAAGTAATTCTGAAAATATCTACGCAGCTTTTGCTTTACTCATTTTTCCAAGGTCAGTATAAATTGCAAAATTTCACCTATTGTACATAAATTTTCTTTAGAATATGAGTACGCTGCTAAATATAAAATAAGTCTCGGCTGTAAACGATAGTATATCATTTTTGACGGCTAAGCCCTTTAGAATTCAGATTTATATTAAAGATTCAAATACACTCAACTTCAAGTGTTTATGTGCCTCACATACGACCAAATTGCAGCACATTATTATCACATATTATCTGATCTTTATAAACCTCGTAAATTCCATGCGCAATTTATTTAATTAATTTTACAATATAATTCAACCAACGCTCAACCGTATTTTACGTTTAGAATTGTATACTTTGTAGTGTTTTGTAATTACATTCGCTATCAATCGATTACCCATTTCATTAACATCCCTAAAAACACCAGTGTTCTGACTGGTTATATAACCTTTATGATCTAAGTCATTTGCTCGTAGTGTGTTTGCAAATCAAACCAAAACTAAATCTCATTGTATGCTTGGAACGACTCCCGAATCTCCTGTAATTACATTCGCCAAAAATCGGTGCCTCTTTCCTTATCATGGCTACCAAAAACCTCCTGCTCTACTCGAGTGACATTTCAACAGCACTCACGGTTCATGGTCAGAGTAGCTCTGGCATACGTGGGGGTCGTCACGTTATTGTTTGAAGCCACGCACGTCAACCTCTCGCCGTGCATGTCTCTTGTAAGGTGCTCAATGCTCAACTGATTAAGAGTGAACTTGTGCTCTTCTTTTTCGTCAGAATGATCGGCCATCAAACTTCGTATTGAAAGCACTCTTCTGTAACCCACTCCTCTTGAATTGAAAGGTCGCCGCCCTTGGCTGCGCTGCACCTTAGCAAACCCTCTTGTTAACATCGAGCGATGTAACCTGGTACGTTTGTATGCTCTGTTGTTGTTGTTGTGCAGACCTAGACGGTAACTTCCTCTTGTTCTGTAGTGATCAGACAGGCTGGAGCGGTGGGGGTACACTATGCCCTCCACTTCCGTCTCCGTGGAGGCGTCGAGGATCTGTGTGCAACATAATGATTTGTTTAGCATTGCCATAAAACCTTTATCGATCAGATTATTTTGGGCGACAAGGCTGCATTTAGCTTCACCCGAAAAGTTATCTGCAACCCAATGTATGTACGTATAGATATATATAATAAAACTGCATTTACCCTGTCAAGAAAAACTAGCAGGATCTTTATGAAAATTGATTTTGACATTCATATACACGGCGGAAGTTTAAAACAAGAGCACCGTTTTTAGCTTCAGTAAATGTGGTTTCAAATTTACTATTGTACATACATAAAAAAAAAGATAAAATAAGTTTTTCGAAAAATATTACCCAAAGTAACACGACCATTTTATGTATCGTCACTGATATATAAAAAACAAATATTGACACTCATACCAGTCTGGTTTCGTAAAATTACATCAT
>VOMN01081664.1:0-14532 GCA_014899125.1 Orchestia grillus | reverse complement strand
AAAAGTAAAAATCAAAAGTCCTCCCGATAATACGTAAGGACCAAAGAAAAAGTAAAAATCAAAAGTCCTCCCGATAATACGTAAGGACCAATTGTTTATTATGAATAATATCTAAAGAATTTATATGGTAGCATTTTTTCCACGGTATTAATTAGCGCTATGGCAAAAGTTTGTAACATGGTACGTAAAGAAATTCTTGCAAGAAAGTTTTCGCCCACAGCGTAGCTAAAACTATTTGACGATAGATTTTTTCCTCTTTTAGAATTGGATATTCATAAAACCTTGAAGAAAGGAAGCAGATGCAGGGCTTGAATCAACACATCACATTGCTATGTTTGTCATCAACACAAAAAGAGAAAATCGTAGACTAATTTTGGGCAAGAAAATCTGAGGTAAATATTTCACTAATTTCCCCTCTAGAAAAATCGTAATTATATCGATAAATTGGTTCATCTCATGTATACCCAAAACCCTTCGTTTCATTTGTATCGATCACTGAAATTTCGGTGTTATTTCACTGTTGAGGTATTAACGTTTCTAGCGTACAGCTAAACAACCCTCTGACGCAGACGTTCTCAGTAAATTCAAAGGAGGGAGTGGTTATGTTATTGTGGTTGATCCTAATTTTAAACACAGTAGTATATGTTCTGTATATTACTAAGGGAAGAAGAAACACAAATATGTATAATAGAAACTCCGCAGACTGCGTCTTGGAATTCCATAGACCAGCTGCTTGAGAAAAATTGTCACTCAAGGTAATCAAATGATTGCGATCCGCTCACTGCCCTGCAGGTTTGACAAGAACTTATGAGCTCAGGAGTAAGGTGGGCTTTTCATTATTTTGTATCAATAATTGCATTTCATGAGAAAATCTTGTATGCTTCTCCGATTTTTTGCTTGAAATTATTTACCGAGCATTAAAACGCATCTTATAGAAAATTTTAGATTAACTACGATTGTTTGTCACAGTTTTACAGGCTTAAGAATATTTTCGTCTCCCTTCATATGGACGCGCATACACATGGGATTGGAACAGCATGCACTCTAGCAAATATTTTCCCGTGAAAACAATTGTTTTCTCTTTGTAAAAGAAACGATCTGAAATGTTGAGCGGACCAAGACGTTTTCGCTGAGATGAAGAGTAGTTATTTGGAATTTTCTTAGAATTTCCCATGTGTCTGATAATAAACGTAGTCAGCATTCTGTATCCTTGACATATATGATGCCATACGTAAAATTTTTCAAACTCTTTTGTTTTGAAAGATGGTTCATTCGAAATTAAGAGTAGTTCATTTGATTTTTTTTTCTAAACTAAAGGGAATTTTCGTTAAAAGAATATTCAACAGCAGACTGCTTTCTTGCGTTCACACCGAGAACTTAAACATTTAGAGTTATCTGCTCTAAAGGTTGTCTAATTGGCATTTTCAACACATAAATTTAAAAGAATATTCCTTTTTCAAAGGTTTAAATCAGTCTAGTCTCGAACACCATAAAACGGTTTCAGCCTAGTAGTAAACAATGCTTTACATATGGAAAGAAAAAGTGATTAATCATATTTTTCCAGGTACTAGCAGGTGGATGCATTGAGACATTCAAAAATTTCGCTGCATAAGTACGTCATAGTTAGCTCTACCCAACTAGCCTCCGACAATCCTTAGATAAATTAATCACACTACCTAGCGTGTCTTTTTTACCAGCGTCCGTCGTATTCTTTTGGGGCTTTCATGTTCATTGCTCGATGCAATGGTACAGCAAAATACTTTTCGCGTAGATTTTGATCAACACGAGAGACGCGCACGACTGTTTGAGATCGTCCGCGCGATGTTGCGCTAAGAGAAATCCTTCCAATCTTGGTCTAGGAAACATCTCGGGGAAAAAATTATCGCCTTCTCTTTACAACATTCTCTTACAGCGGCATCTCCTTCAGACCACAGTAAACAATGCGGAAATGCAGTCCAGTCCTGCGAAAGTTGACATTGAACTACTCGGGTTATAGATGTAATTTCATTATAAAGTTAGGTGTCATCCATTAAAAGGGGTACATCCTAGACCTTCGGGAACATGTAATTGAAATTACAGAAAAAAACATCAGGATTGCAAGGAGCGCTTTGATTTAAGCAGTTATCCCGACGATAGCTGAACTGTAATAATATTTACAAAGTCATTCAATAGCAGAAGCTTACAAAAATTTATAAATTACACAACTTCAAATGTTCGTCCGAGCCAAAAGACAACACATGGCCACGAAGAAGCACTGACGAGGTGCGCTCCATGCCCTCACCGTACCTGTCTTCCAGACGTGCCCAGAAGAGGACCATGCCTGTGAGGGCGTCGAGAAATGCTGCTGGAGCGAATGCCAACGCCAGCACTTCTGTACTCCGCCAGTGCGAAGTGTTCTCGGTCAGTAAAAAAGTGTTTTACGTCACTAAAAACCATGTTCTCCGTTTTTTATTCCAAACACTTAATCCAAGCGAAAAATTCTACGATCGTGTTAACCTACTTTTCTAAGATTTAATTTTACTCTTCAAAATTTTTCTGACAAATGATGGAAGCAATTGAAAGAAATAAGAATACTTGATACGTCCGTTTCAAATGTACAACTCGATCAACAATAAGTTTTTCATAACTCCTAATCCAGGTAATAAGTTAGCTTAATTTCTGTCGACATGAGTTCAAACTTACAACAAGGTTTGTTCATTCCACGTGCACGAACTAAATAGCTAGTGAAATTTCTTCACGTTCTTGACTTGATTGAAAATTATGAAACCAAAGGAGACTCGTCAGTCATGTGAGACACGTCAGCAAATTCTTATTCCCACATTCATGTACAGCCTCTTGCTCATTACTACATTTATGCACAGCCTCCTGCTCATTGCTACATTTATGCACAGCCTCCTGCTCATTGCTACACTCAGCCACAGCCTCCTGCTCATTGCTACACTTATGCACAGCCTCCTGCCCATTGCTACACTCATTCACAGATCCCGTTCATTCCAATACTCATGCATAACTTCCGTTCACCCCTACACTCAAAAACAGCTCCCTTTCAATAATACATCCGCATGCCCCACCATGCCCAACAACACATCCGCATGCACCACCATGCCCAACAACACATCTGAGTGCCCCACCATGCCCAACAACACATCTGAGTGCCCCACCATACCCAACAACACATCTGAGTGCCCCACTATGCCCAACAACACATCTGAGTGCCCCACCATGCCCTCTCAGCAGTGATTTACTGAGCAGATCACCCAGGCTCGTGCCCCGCTGATTTCTGCAGCCACGACTACAGCGCAGCCGTAAGATAATTTCAAAATGAGAATTGTGTTTTGAAAATGAATTTAAGAGCTTTCATGCCCTAAGTAAAACTCACTTGTTTGTTTTTGTATGTATATTATGATACTTATTCAAAAATCGTCTCATGCTTTATTTTAGTTTGCTTGTGCGACCTTTTTTTGCCTGAAAAATAACTGAAAAAAAGCTTGAAACATCGTCTTTCTCCGCATAAAAGTACTCGTTTCCGAACCTTCTCGTGTAACGAAAATGTCGAGATTACTTTTTTAAAACATTTGAGAAGATCTCTTTACGAATGGTTTCTCGAGAACTTTTTCACGTGACATTTTTTCAGGAGATTTGTAGGGTGGACAGAGACTGCAGACTGGACGAGAAATGTTGTTACGACCCATGCCAGAGCAAGCGCTTGTGCAGGCGAGCAGAAGAAGGACTGAAGAACACAACTGTCTCTCGGCCCGGGTCCGCCCAGTGAGTCCAGGCGAAGTAGAACAGCTACCTAACCTCATTGTCATTGTAATGATTGAAAAACGGCACCGCAGTAGGTGAATTTTTTTCTCGAAAGGTAGGCGATGAACCCGATTAAACTCTAAACTACCCATTCGTACAAAGTCGTCAGCTCCCAATGAAGCTTAAATCAAATTTAAACTTCGATAACATTTTTAAAATTTAACTGAAACAAATTTACATCAGACAGTGGGTTTTAAGTGAGTGCGTACCCAAACTTCCTTCAAAGTTAGATTGCGAAAACTTTGGTATTGCATTGAGATACTGAACCGAGTGTGTAATCTTTTGGCATGGAACTCATCGAGAGCTTCACGCCAAATGGCCTACATAGACAAAAGTGTATCTATTATGCACGGAGCTTACAACTTCCCAAACTACTCAAAACTTACTGAGCATTCAGTAAAATTACATAGAATTACTCCGTTATGCAACATATGAGAAGAGTTTATATTTGGTGTGCACACTGCGTAGCTTGAGGAACTAATTCTCGATCTAACGAGAATTAATGAAAATAAGTATAACGTGATGTATGAACATAACATAGCGTTCATGGATTTTTAAAGCAAGCGTTCAATGAAAAACAGTTCACTCATAAAAACCACAATACAATTTTGATGTAATAAAATTTAATATTTGCAATAAAACTGTTATTCTTCCGTTTTTTTGTGAGAAATTTTCGTCTCCTTCGTTAAAGAATGGGTTCAAGCTCCGATTTAAAAAAACTGCTTTGAAAGCATTAGCTTTATAAGTTATAAAGAAGAGATAAAATCTCGTTCCGTGAAGTTTTCCTATTTAAATCTATTTACTCTTGTTTTCAGATGTTCTTTCTTCTGCCCCAACTCCAGAGAATGCTGTGATGATCGTGAGTATGCAGGACGAGCTATTGCTGAACTGGGATTTTGAGCCAATTTTCGAGTGCACTAATCAGCAAATATTTGAACTATTCTGAGTAAAATTCCTTACGAGCGTCGTAACTGATTGCTTAAACTAAAATTCCTTCTAGTGTTTGATCATTTGAGTTGAGCCCTCGACTCGCAGTGGAACGTGCAGGCTTCTGCCCCAGGACCAACTTCTGTCCCAGCGCCCCCTCGAGTGAGACCAGCAGCCCCGCACCTCCTGAGGGGCAGCGCTCAGCCCTGCACCTCAAGGTGAGCTGCACCTCAGGTACTGACTTCATTTGGTGGTCGGTTCCTTTGTCCGTCATCTAGCAGTCGTCTAATTAGGATTGTAATGATCAGTATTGAATATTTTATGGGGAATATTTTTTTCACTAACTCCATGCATACTCTCTTCATTTATCATTCAGTGTTTACGATGCTACGAATAGTTCACGTAAATCCAAAGATTTTAATTAGGGTGTGAATTCTCTAAGCAACTCAGCTTCTGACGACAAGCACGAACACTACGCGATGTTTATGTGCTGTATGGGTTTGAATGTTTGAAAAAACACTTGCGATTCTTACACTGGTACTCATATATAATATACATACAATTATTGTAAGCCTTGAGTAACATATCAACGTATTGGCTCCGTTTCTTTATTTATGCTTTGTTTTTCAAGTTATTATTCTCATAACTTATTATTGCATTAACTGACTTAGCTGACCATGCACACCACTAAAACAATTTCAAACAAATAATATTCACTTAATTCAAAATACGAATTTATAAGTATTGTGTACAAGGTAAAGTTTTACTCAGAAAAACTAGCCAAAAAACTAATTTCTTCAGGAATGTCCGGAGCGCTCCGACTTCCAGTGTTCAGAGGGGGAGAAATGCTGCTGGGACCCTTGCCAGCTGAAGCATCTCTGTCGGGCCAGCGCTGCTCAGCCCAATGGTATTTTAGTACTTCTACATAGTACTTATTTTAGTACTTCTAATACTTCTTTTAGTACTTCTTTTAGTACTTCTAATACTTCTTTTAGTACTTCTTTTAGTTCTTTTAGTACTTTTAGTACTTCTAGTACTTTTAGTACTTTTAGTACTTCTAGTACTTTTAGTACTTCTAGTACTTCATTTAGCACTTCATTTAGTACTTCTAGTACTTCACTTAGTACTTCTAGTACTTCTAAAGCTCGTTACATTAAGCAGCGAAGTGATATTTGCCCGTTGAAAAATTTAGTTACTCACAATGTGCTTCTTGGCACGTTGGAACAACAAAACATATTTTTATAACCGTTGTGACAAAATAAGCTGAATGCATTTTAACCTTTCCAGGTTGTGACACCATGCTAATCTTAACGAAGCCTGCTGCCCAATCCCTCATGCCATTGCTCACTTTCATTTAGCTGCTAAGTGGTGTCATTTAGGTGTTTGAGTGAAGTATTTCCCAATTTTTCTAGCTGCAGATAAGAGCTTTGATCAAAATAGCTAATATAGATGTGAATCGCTTCTTATATTCAGTCGAATTCTTTCTTGTGCATGTGAATCACAAAACCACATGCTACAAATATGAATATTGATCAAAATAGCTAATATAGATGTGAATCACTTCTTATATTCGGTTGAATTCTTTCTTGTGCATGTGTCACAAAACCACAACAATCTCGCCGTACAGTTTTGCACGAAAATTTATGCACAAGTATTTCCAATGATTCAATACCTATTTCTACTAACGTGTGAGAGGTCGAATCAACCGTGACTTGGTGCCTGTAGAACGAGTTGCTCCGCCTGTTGGTATCGGGAATGGCTTCTTCTGGTAGAAGAGCATTAAACTTCGTCCACAAGAGCACTTCCGCTCCATCTTGTCACTATCGGTCTTTGCGAAATTCACTTCAATAGCAATACACCACACTGGTTCAATGAATTTATTTAATTCCTAGGTAAAAGCTGTACTTTTTTTTTAACTACAATCTCGTTGTACCTGCGATATAGTTTGTATGTGTGTTTGTACAAGTAGTATATGATACGCAAGGTATAGGCAGCCACCCACATCAGTTTACATTATGGTTAAGTCTAAGCTCGATGGCTATTTGCTGTAGATACTGACCTACTCATGTTACGACGCTGTTGAAGAGTAGTGAATAACGTAGTATTCCAGAAATTCCTGGCTACCGCAGTGTCTTGGTTCTAATTATTCTGGTTAATATCAACTTTAAGTCTTCGTCCCGCGCAGAACGTTCTACTCATTGTACAGCCTTCATTTGAGTATCATTGGATTAGCATTTTTTTATTTCAATTGTATAAATTAACTTTCGAAAGTTTAACAAAATTGGAAAATAGTCAAAAATGAGTTTATATTGTACTGCGTGTCTTTCGCTCTTGGGCTTTCTCACGGTTACATTAGGGCTACTTTAAGATGACGTTAAGGTTAGCTTAGGGATATGCGTGTTGAAGTAAGTTTTTTTTCCATTATTTGACGAAGGAATGTTTAATCCCGATCGATGAAGCTTGTGAAATGTGGTGCTGATTTTTATACACATTTGGTCATTACGTACATTCTTTGAATCTATTTCCATTTATGTACCTTTTTCTATGGTTCGAAACCTTTCGAAAACTAGTTTCCGTCACTCATGAAAAAAAATTATTTCCCATGATACTAACATGAGTTGTACAATGAATAGAATACCCTGTGCACAATGCCGATTTAAAGTAAACATCAACCATTATTCTTCGTGCTTTTCACTCTATTTATGCGTTTTATACCTAAAGCAAAATTGGTATGCGATTAACAGAGAGGGTATTTTGAACAGATTATGTTAACTGCGAAAATTATTAACGACGAGGGAATGAAGCGCTCAAAAATGTTTCTAATATCAAATAACTCTTCATATTCTAATTCGAATGCATCTCATCGAAACTGCACGCTAACTAATGCCCGTCGGTTGGCGAAAGAAACTGTGAAAATTATAAAATTGCTGATTACAGACCGCCATGCACATGTTTTTAGTGGCGACTTAATTTAATGTAGAACTTTTTATGATTGTGTATAATGTCGAAATTTGATATTTTGTGTCAAACTCGGTGGGCAGAGCACGCAGGCAGTTGCCCTGCGGGCGGTAGCGGCCGGTGGTGCTCTGGTCTCACCAACGTCAGAGTGAGTACAGGTCTTTCACTTTCATGAACACGTCATTCGTTTTAAAAAACTTTCAAATTTACCCCAGAATAAAAGACGTTAGAAGACTTGATAGAAGCTTGATTATTTGTGATCTTGTATATTTCACTTTTAATACAAAGGTGCTGTTGCTTCGTTTGCTTAAGAAATAGAAATTTTAATTCAGAATCCCGTGTCTTCAAGTTGCAGTAAAAAAACTGGGAATAGAATACGAACTTGAAACTTTTAGACCTTAACTTATCACTCAATTATTAATCTGAATCATGTTCTTCAAAGAGTTAATTTAAACTACTTAAAAGTAGATATTTTAGAAAAGAAACATAGCTAGAAAATTCCGTAGAAGCGTTGGGTTTTAATTTGCCGTGAACAATGCAGGCCGGTTCAGACGTTGGAATTTGCGTTTGTATTTGGCGGTAGACGCTGGTCTACCAAACGCCACTCACAGGGCGTCTTCATGTTATAGTACTTGTACGAAAACTGAGAAGTGAGCATCTTTTTTTAAATGATAATAGGAGTTCTCTCACTATTTATTTTTAAACTAATGGAAATCGAGTATCCATGCTTATTTTAAATGATTTTACATTTATGGTGATATTAGTTGAGTGAAAGTTTATCTCTAGGTATTTGAAGAAAACTGAAACATAGCAGATTCTACGTAATTTAATATTTCGCTGCATCGAAGGTTATAAATTATAGAACAAGGCTTTTAAAGTTTTTTGCATTCTCTGTGAACTCGAAGAGATTACTGGAAGTAAAACGCTGTGAAAATATAGCTTCGGGCAAAGCAACGCTGAATTGGATCATTTTCTCCTTTTGATATTCGCACGCATTCTGGCGTCTGGATCCCCTGAAATTTTTCGTAAACTTCTATTGAACTAAAGATTGCACCTGACAATTCATGTATTTTGGTAGCAGAGATACGCCGGGTTATGTGAAGCATATTAGGTCGATAAGCAAGTCGTAGTAGACGCTCCCCGCCAAAAATGGCAAGACGAATGACGTTGAATTCTTTTAAGATGCTCTCTTATTTACATTAACTCTGGCATGAAATGTTATTTTCAGCATCACTGATATTGATCTGATTCAGCCTTATCTAACAGTCTCGCTGTTAGTTTAGGTGCACGGACTGTCGGACACGATTAGTTTCGGTATTAGTTTAGGTATTTTCTCCTATCGTAATCTTTAAGAGCGTAAAAGATTGACCAACTAACCAAGCTAGCAACATCTATGTATGTATTACTTTATAATGGAATCATGCTTCAGCAGTGATTAGTAACAGAGCAGGGAAGCTGATGAATTAATTGGATTACTCGAGTGGGAAATGATTAAGTCTGTGTAGCTTGCCAAGAATTGAAGCTGATGTCAACAATTATTTCATTTTTGACCTCATGAATTTATAAAAGAAGTAAAGAATTGAAGGATTTTAACGATTAATTAAGCGAAATATTAGCAAGGAGAATAGTGAACGACGGGAAGGTTTCATTTTCTTCTCGTATTTTAGCAAGATAATGCGTTTAATTTGGCCTAAACTCTCGTTGCGGATTTGCTCCAACCGTCATCGGGGAACATAGTGTGTTTTTGAAGACAATATAAGGTTACGTCGGGTATCTAGGCTACAAAACGTCAATTGAACATAAAATTTTAGACTAAAACCGGAAAAAAGGGGGAAGGGTGGGGGAGAGGAGGACGTATCAACATTAAATGCTATGTTTAATGATCAAATGAAAAAGTTGTTGCGGTCCATCATAGGGTTCGTTGATTTTCTTTTGATTATTGATCCTTTTAAGTTCAACTTCACAATGCCATCGACTGAACACTTTTAGAAATATTGAGCAGGCGTGCGCTGACGACGTTGACTGTTCACTCGACTCTAAATGTTGCTACGACAGCTGCAGGCGCTCCACCGTGTGCCAGCCTACTACGCTGCGCAGGCCCGGGTGAGATACGAATTATTTATATCGAATTTCAATAACATGAAATCCTCATTGTTTTGAAGTAGGTAAAATTTGTTTCCCTACAATTTCGAACTGTGCCATAGCATCAGGAAAAGAGAAAAAAAGCAGCATCGTAAACAACTACTGGGAAGACGGACCTGCACTTCGGTAAAATTAAAGGCTGAAGATTTTTTCTACGAAGATTAGGTATGTTTCGTTTTTTATAAATTTCGAAACTAATTAGGATGCCAATAAAAATATATACTTCAAAAGTTTAAATGAGCTTGGAAGAAACGAGTTTAAATTAGAATATCTAGATGTATAAATAAATTCGTCTAACCCGTTCAGTCCGGTTATGGGTAAGTTCATATTTTCGACATCAGCATTGCGATCAGTAATTGGGCACAGTCACGCCCACCGCCACGCTCACTTGACATGAATTGGAAGCTACTTAAATGTGCGATATAAGTCCATATGGAACCTCCCTTCATCACTCGGACCAACTCACGCTTCACCCTCATTAAAACCTAGAAATACAAGTATTTTAACATTCGTGCGGGCATTGGGTCAGACTATTTAACGGCCCGTGAGTATAATTTCGTTGTTATATGCTGGACCGAGTTATGATGGTTTGGCCTTGATTTCTAGTGAATAGTTTTAGCTTCTTGTTCCTCGAAGACCGGTGGGTAAAGAGAGTGCGTACAGCAGGCATCGTCAGACTCCAGTGGGGGCTCGAGTCCGGTCCCTCGAGTGAAGTGGCCCTGTGATGTCATGATGCCTAAAGCCACGCGGACGAAATGATAATAAGTCATGGATCGGAAGTGACAAAAGGGGTTATTGGAGACTTCTATATATATCTCGTAACACCACGCGGACGAAATGATAGGCCATGGAACGGAAATGACAGAAGTGGTTGTTGGCCACTTCTATATATATTTCGTAACGCCACGCGGACGAAATGATAAGCCATGGAACGGAAGTGGCAGGTGGTTACGAGCGTCCTCAGCCTTCTGTGTACCTTACTTGAAGCACAGCTGCCAACCTTCATTTGCAGTTAAAGTAAGCAGATTCAAAATTATTTTACTTTCTGTTTTAGATTGTCGATATAACAATGACAGGGGAATTTCAAATGCATTCCCTCAACTAATTTGAATATTTTCGTATACTTTTATTTCGTTATTACAAGTGTGTATTTCATAAATATAATCTTGGGACTTTAACCGTACGACTAGTTGGTTTCTGGCGCACCATAAAAGTGAGTAACAAGATTTTGGTTGTTCTCATATTTAATTATTGGATGTCTATGTAATTTGGGTTCCCCCAGAAATTGCCAAATTTATGCAGATCAAGAACTAGTTGAAAATTTAGTTCATTAATTTAGATCCGACTAGAACCCTATTGCATTATAACAATATGGTCTCGCTAAATGACTTGTTTAGAATGGCCGTTCGGAAATTCCGT
This sequence comes from Orchestia grillus, assembly GCA_014899125.1. Classification (NCBI taxonomy): domain Eukaryota; kingdom Metazoa; phylum Arthropoda; class Malacostraca; order Amphipoda; family Talitridae; genus Orchestia; species Orchestia grillus. The sequence goes on along the minus strand of VOMN01081664.1, from coordinate 3,279 downwards.
GGCTATGCCATCGATGTTTCGTAATTTTGTGAGTCCAATTCAAGGTGCTTTCGTGCAGGTGTACGCGGCGCTGCCCTGGCTCGGAGGAGTGCTGCGACGGAGGTGGGCTGTTGGGCCTCGAGTGTGACTTGAGAGTGTGGCTTGAGAGTGTGACTTGAGAGTGTGACTTGAGAATGTGACTTGAGAGTGTGACTTGAGAGTGTGACTTGAGAGTGTGACTTGANTGTGGCTTGAAGCGAGTGTGGCTTGAAGCGAGTGTGGCTTGAAGCGAGTGTGGCTTGAAGCGAGTGTGGCTTGAAGCGAGTGTGGCTTGAAGCGAGTGTGGCTTGAAGCGAGTGTGGCTTGAAGCGAGTGTGGCTTGAAGCGAGTGTGGCTTGAAGCGAGTGTGGCTTGAAGCGAGTGTGGCTTGAAGCGAGTGTGGCTTTAGATAAAAATATTACAGATGTAAATTGATTGTTTGAGAATGCCAGTGTCTTCGTTAAAAAGATATTAGGTGAATTTTCGGAAGTGAGAATATACATTTGATCAAGAAAATTCCAAGGTTATGTGATAATTCAGTATAGGTAACACTAGGTAGTGGTAACACTAGGCGGGGGTGACACTGGGCGGTGGTGACACTGGGCGGTGGTGACACTGGGCGGTGGTGACACAAGAAAAAAGACTAACAAGAGCTAGATGACGCTAGAAAGAATAAATAACACAGTGTTGAAGAGTGCTGAGGGGAAACATGACTAAGAACTAACCAAAACTAATAAGAAACATTACTAAAATCTATCCAACACTAGTAAGAAACGTGATTTGGAAAATGACCGGCACTAATAAGGAACATAATAAAAGTTACCTGTACTGGCAAAAAACATAATTAGAAACGAATCAGTACTAGTGAGCAACTTAACTAGGAAGAAGCGTAACTTGAGGCCAACCAGCACTAGCAAGAAACATAAAAGCGCCCTGACCTGCCGCAGGAATAAAGCCCGGCCTGTGCCCCGCCAGCGCCCGCTGCCCTCGACCGAAGTCTGCTGCAGTCCAACCCTCCCGTGAGGTGACTGACGAACTTATGCTCTTCCACACTGAGCTCAGTTGCAGTTTGTGCACTTCTCGTGATCATCAAATACTCAAAACTCGACACGCTACTCTCATGGGTCACTCACGCGTGACTTCCAGTTGCAATATATGTTTTAAATTATGGTGACTATGCAGTAAGTGTCTTTAGGTGTCAAACTGATCAGGCGTTGCCTGTTATGTTTCTATGTGATGTTTCTTAATGTTTCCTAAGTTTTTCTAGTTTGCGTTTGGCGTCTAGGGCTTCAAATAGATCCTATTATTATTTGGCCTACTATAGCATGTCTATCACTTCAGGATTGCTTCTATGGGGTTTTGATAAACACTGTGAGTAGTTTTGACACATTGAAATGAGTATTTTTCTTTCTCTCTTCTTGTGCTATAGAATATGTACACACCGTGGTCACGGCCCCGGTATTTCTGCCCTTATTCATAATGATTGGCGTGTCTTAAATGTGTACTTCAGAGCAAGAGCATTCTTGTCGGTCCCTAGAACCTCCCTCCCTCTGCTCTCGAGCCATCACGCACGACCGATGCACAGTCCAGCCTCGTCAGAAAGCTGCCTCTGACAACGGGACTCGTGCTCGCAGAACTTCGGGCAACCGACACCAAGAGGGCTCATTTCTAGCGCAGTTTTCGAATACAGACCACAGCTCTCTCACTGCTGCAGCACTTGTATTCAAAGAATACAATTCTTTGCTTAGCATCAGAGCAGTTGCCGTTTAATATTAATTTCACGAAGTTTGGATAATAACGTCCCTTCAGAGGCCGTAGGATGGGCCATGGGCAATAGGGCTAGGTTAGTTAGGTTTGTCATGCTATGGGGACTGGTGTCCTCAGTGGGACAATGTTAGGTTATCTGAGCTCTTTTGCTAGGCATTCGCGACTTGTATCTTTCGTGCTCACTTTGCTTATTTTCATTTTCATGCCTTCTTCGATGATAATTGGTTTCATGCCTCTGCTTTTTTAACTTCAGTTTAAATGCAACGGGACTCTTGTGTGGGAACACACCTGAGCAAAAATTCCATATTTCTAAAGCCTTTGCTAAATGGTCTCTTCTTTTCGCTCTCATGAGGTCGCGTATCATTGGCGACTAATTAATATTCTAATAATCTAATCTTGGGTAGTAACATCTGAACTCTATCATTTTTCTCTTCTGTGATGTAAGAAAACTTTTAGGAACCTTATTTAAGGGGTAGGATCCCACCAACACACCTAAATTGTCAGGAATCTTATTTTAACTTTTTGGAATTGGATTGTTAGAGTACAGAATCTTACCTTAAGAGCTTGATGAAAGTTCGCTTTAGAATACGTTACTCACACATGTATCTGTGAGAACAACTATGAATTCTTGAAAAGATGTTCAGTATTCGTGCGGGCAACATGTAATTAATTGCGTATATTTTCGCAAGATTACACCATCCAGCAGTATGACCGCTGTCTCGCTTAAGACGAAGAACCTTTATTCATTCCAACGCGTTTTACCGTTGGGTTGTAAACGCCTTACAACTACTGGTGTGGTGGGGGATGTGAGGAGGAATGTGTGGCCTAAACTTCCTTTTCCAAGGGAAGTACTCCGCAGTCGCGTGAAAAGCCCTACCTGAGCCGAGGCTCGAACCCTGGCCGTTTCGGCTGTGAGGCTATCACGTTCACCACTACACCGTGGAGCTCACATAAGACGAGGTGGAAACACAACTGCGTACTCAGCAGTGCGCTGCATTATGCGCATCACGCTTTAATAACAAAAATCAACGAGGCTTTCTTAATAACGCATGTTTCTCTCTCCTGCAAAGAGCGAGTGCACTGAAGACTACGACTGCCCCGCCGCCTTCAGGTGCTGTAGGGATCCATGCTCCGCCGCCTTGCTCTGCTCTGCCACCGTCACCAGGCCTTTTGGTGAGCTCTTTGGCCTTCCCAGTGCATGCGTTAAGAAAGACTCGGAATTCTAGTCAATTTTCAATAAGCTAATGTGAGCGAGTCGTGTTTTGTCAGTAGTTCGTTAACGATTTAGTCAAATTTCATTTTTCTCTTGGTCAAACCTTATCCATCCTCACAAACGATAGAAGCAGTTAACGTTATTCGCCAACATTTTTTGGAGAATTTAGTGAATGGGAGCTAAGCTAGCAAAATTTAGTAAAATCAGATGAAGGGTTATCGATAACATCACTCAAAATAGCAAAAATAGTTTATTCCAAACTCGGTCACATACAAAGTATA
>VOMN01081657.1:0-10450 GCA_014899125.1 Orchestia grillus | reverse complement strand
ACTAGGACGAGGTGGTCTGGGAGGGGACAACATGTATTGGTTAAGGGCCCAGGTTTAGCTTCATCAGTTCGTGTAAGCTTAAGGAGCCTCGTGATCGGTCACAATATCCATTTTTAAAACTGCCTTTCCCCTCTAATCTGAGTCCCATAAAAAATACTGCATCATCCGCTGTTCGAATGGTTGGCAAGTGTTTACACGAATCTAGTGGCTCATAAGAGGGCTTAATCAACAATGGACCTCAAGACTGATCCTTGTGGGATACATCCTTCAACCTGTAGTACATCAGATTTCATAGAGTTTTATCGAAGGAATTGACTTCTATTTAAAAGATAGCTATGAAGATCATTGATATCACCTCGCAAGCTTTCCGTTTTTAATTTCTTCATTAAAATTTTTGATTCACTATGTTGAACGCTTTTCAACAGGTCGAGAAAAAGATCAAGTGAATATGTTATGGTGAAATGATAGCAATGATAGTCTCACTAATGCACATGCTACTAGTGCTTTGCTCGAGCTTTTCCTAAATTTCCGTTGAAAATCTGAGAGTACGGAATTAGTCATTCAAAACTAGGGAATCAGGGATCAGCTCTTGCTGGCTCCAAAATTGGAGGGAAAAGTTCGTTTAGTCATGCGGTAGTTAAACTTGTCAGTTAATGTGGCAAAAATATGTACCTTTACTACAAACAAATGACTAAGTTGGATTTCACTGAATTAGTATTTTTCAATAGGAAGAGGTGCCATGTTTTTCTTTGTTTCGTAACTATCAGCGAGTTTTAAAACGTAAGATGCAGTGTACGAGCTGCGAGCATGGGATGCATAACGTTTGTGTGAGAGACCTCGTCGAGTTTGGCGGCTGTTCAAGCGTAAAAACTAATTGAAAAGTCGCATCATTTCTGTAGCAGGCACTGGGGGTACCATCACCGCAAATGGGAAATGAATTTGAAAAAGTGGATTTGCGCTTGATTAATGTAGTTCAAAATCAATCATATTTTCTTTGAATAATTTGTTACGTCGTCGTAAAGTACATTTTCCTCATACTACTGCTTACTCTTGCGTATTATCAAACTAAACATAATTTTTATAAATTGCATAGGCTGTACAAGTGATGAAACCACGTCTGTTACGAGCATATCGCCAGTCTCGTCGCCAGAAGTCAGTCAAATTCAGTAGTCATATTCTTAGCTCGATTTTGCTTTATTGGGAAGCTGATGAAATGCTAGTGCATATTTTAAATTGCTCAGCTGATAGCAGAATCGAAATCTCTGTACGTAATAGAATATTTGCGGAGTGTTTCAAACACTAAGGCTTTAAATTTGCTTACATTAGTTGGATCGTTAAGTTTACAATGTTCAATAGACATTGGTACACTCTTAGAGACGTCCAAATAAGACAAACCGAACGACACTCAGATGTGTTGCAATTTGGTTGCATCCAAAATCGATTCATGAGTAGGATAGTTATATTGAATTTAAAGTAAAAGAGAAAAATTCAATGTAAAATTTCTGTTGCTCATCCTATTTGGCTAATTAATTAGATGAAAGATATCCAGAGAGAGAAGTAGATGTAAACGATGGAAACGCAAATAATTTTCCAGGGGTTCCCGAATAATTTACAGAAAAATTAAATGCATCTTGCCATTTTCGTGAGAAGATAGAATGACAAAGTATGGGCAAAATATACTAACAAATATTGACCAATGAAGTATTTTTTCGATGCTTCTAATCTCAGACTCAGCTTTCCACAAAGTTTCTCACGATTCTGGGAGGTTGACGAAAAACTCAGGGAAATTTTATAGAAATTTCACAGTTTAATAAATTGTAAAATAAAAATTTTAATCCAGAGTTTAGCAATAAAAAGGAGTGTAAAAGCATCAAGTACGAATATGCTAGAAAAAAATGAATTACTAGGGTATTCGGGTATAATTTAAAAGAAAATGGAATGCATCATGGAATTAATAATGGATTTGAAATTACCGAGTTATAGCAGAGTATTCTGGCAATATTGATCTGTGAAGTAGCTTTTCTTTATTTATAATCGCTGACAGTTTTTCACAATGTTACGAACGATTCTGTGGCACGGATTCAAAATTTCGAAAAACTTTATGAGGTACTTTTGCATGGTTAAGGACTTCGTATTTTGAACATATGTAAAGAAGGATCTAAAGCAATAAATTTTTTTAATAAGTGAGATAGTAAATATACATCGCGTGTTAATACGATGGAAGTACAAAAAACTACGCTGTAATTCCCAAATAATTTGCTAAAAGTGAAACGTTACATACCAGATATACGAAAAGACGGGCATCGTATTCTATGAAATATTGATGAATAAAGTAGATATTTATTTATCACGGACTCAGTTTTTCGTCAAGTTTCCCAGGGTTCTGTTAAGAAATTCGGAAAATTTCCGAACGCAAGCTGTATAGTTAGACAAAAATTAAGAAATATCCAATTTGTATTTATAACTTGATAATGCTAAATTTAGAGATTTTTCGACTAATTCTTATGACTAGTTAGGTATAAGTTGCAATTCATTGAATAAAGAACAAGATTAAAAAAATCGTTTGTTAAACATTCTGAAAACTTTTAGTAATAGTAGTGGGTTTTTAATTTATTTAGGAATATTTGTGTATTGGCAGAGTTTCCTTGAATTTAGAATAATCGAAGAGAATTACAAAAAGATCGATAGGACGAAACCCTTTCGAAATAATAAATTAATAAAAAGTACTATTTCAAAATTTATTCTGCGAAAATTTGAAATTTTTTATCCAAAATCAACTATGCGGGAATTTCGAAACGAGATAATGATCTATTTCTTTTCTAAAATAAACATCAAAAGAACATTCCGAAATTTTTGCACTATCGATGAGAACAAGGATTCTAAGAGGCTTCTAAAAATATTTAAGAAACTCAGAGAAAAATCACGTATATTGTCCAAATTACTTCGAAATATTGTGTGTATTGGCTCAGTTTAACTGAATTATAATCATGGAATAAAATAATTTAGAAATATAAGAACGAAACTTTTCGTAGGGTTTAAAAAATCAAAAACATGTGCCAGTTAAACTTTGTTTCTAAAATTACGTTCTCCTAAATTAAGGTGTGCGTTAAGCGCTTTATTTCCTCTGGAAAAATGATTTTAAATAAAAAATAATGATTTTGACTTAGAGTAGATGTAAGGTAAACATACTTCGGAAGCGTTTATGAAAACTTTTGGGAGACCTCTGGAAAAACTGATTTGTTCTTCTATGGAACAACTTACGGAAATTTGTGCGTTGGAGAGTTTCGTAAAATCGCGAGACAAAACTCACTATGCATGTGTGTAAATGGAGATAGTTAAATGTTAGATGCAACAACCGTAGAGTTTTCAAATGAATTCCGGGGAATTTTGATTTCTTGTATCATAATTAATTTAACATATTATGCATGTAGTGAGAAAAAATGGAATTTGTCAGAGCAAAATGATCTTAGAATTTAATTTATTGTATGTTTACCTTACTGTTGACCTATCTTCACTTCGGAGGTGACTAATTAGACTGTTTGTAGCCCAGACAATTATTGTCAAAGGAGCGTATAGAAAACGATTCAATTATTACCTAACAAGAAATATAAACTGTTTGGTGGATTACCGTTCCTTTGCGTTACGCTCTTCTCAGGCATGGAGGAGTTAACTCGTGGCGGCCTGATGAGTGTTTCTCAACCTCGGGCAATTAACTCGCCAGATTTTAAATTCAAAACCTTCATATGAGCTTACTCGCCCTTCCTTGATCCCTTCCGGTACAAGCCGACCATGTCAGAGTGTACTTAGACGTCTGGAAGAAAATAAAATCATTGTAATATTGCACGCACCCGTTGAAATATTGCACGCATTGTAATATTGCACGCACTCGTTGAAATATTGTACGCATTGTAATATTGCACGCACCCATTGAAATATTGTACGCATTGTAATATTGCACGCACCCGTTGAAAAGCCGTCCGAGGATGGAGATCAGCTGTCTGCCGCTGTCCAAGGGGTTTCTTAATGCCTTGTTAAGGGTTGAGGATTTTTATGAGCCTGTAGGAAGAGAAGTCTAAGCTAAACTAACGCAGTATAATTTTTTTGTGTTATTGCGTAGTTTATGGAGGTTTTCTCGTTTTTTTTTAGGTTATCGCATACGTACGTGGAAACCTGGAGGCGGGGGATCGAGAGCGGTGGTTTTGTTTAAAGAGGAAGTATTGTTACAGTAAAAAACTCCAATTTTGCATTTCACTTGCCTTGATTAATTTTTGGTGAATATTGATTATAGGATACCCCCCTCTCTTCTAATTCAAGAAATTTCGGTCGTTCTCAGTAGTCGATATGCTAGACCTTGCGAATCTTTTCAATGAAACTACGCTGTATACTTCCAGCCTTCACGATATTCCCTGTGGTGCCTGGATTCTATAATTGGGAACAGCATACAGCCAGAGGCAGGATCAGTGCCCTGAACAACCCAAACATAGGTTTCGATTTTTGAATCCTGAAGACTTTCAAGAAACAACCAATTTGGCGCCAGCACTTGCTGACTGTTCAGTCACAAGTTTTTTGGAGTCGTCTTCTGCCCTTAACAACGTCCACATCTGTAAAGGAACTTTTTTCTTTATTTTGATGCTCCCTCTGTTTTATACGAGAACATGTTGTCTGGGTGCCTTTCGTATCTCATCAGTTCGAATTTGCCTTCGTTTAGTTCCATGTTGTTTGACCGTAACCATAAAACTTTTTTGTCAAGGTCTTCTTGGAATTCAACGCAGTTCCCAATTATGTTCACTTGCTTGAACAGTTTCTTGTCGTCATCAAATGAAAGTGCGTGGGAATGCTGCAGGGAGACATCTACGTACACCTCAAGTACACTTCGTCCTAATATGCACTTGGAACTGCAATGGCCCCTGCAATAATCTCTGCGGTACTCTACTGACGATTAGAGATTCCAACCAGAGACGCCTGCCTACAGTAACAGCCTGTTTATGGTTGATTAGAAAACAGTGGATTTACCTCAGAAGCTTGCTTCCCACGTTTTCTGCTCTCAGCTTTTTTAGCAGAATGCCATGTTCTCTCTTGTCGAATGTTTTCCAGAGCTTAGGTATAAAGCATATCCGCAGCACTTTCGCTCCCTACTGCTTCTGTTTTCAATCTTTGCTTTTCTAATTGTTGTGTGAGACATAACCTCCCTTTCCTAAAACCATGTCGATGCTCGTTGGAAAGACATTCTTTTCAAATTATTTCACCACATTCCTCACGATTATTTCTCAAAAATTTTAAGGATCTGAGAGGTTAAAGCTATTGACCGTAAGAAATTATACACGTGTCTCCCCACCTTCACGTGTTGGAGTGATGACACCGAGTATGAGCAGATATGAGACAGTTCCAGTCTCCATTGGGCGCTTCCAGAATACAAGCAGAAGAGTCTCAGGCGGATCCTTACAATTTCACTGCAGAACAGCAGGGATCCCGTCTTGCCCCGCACCAGATATCGAGGTGAGTTCTCCGACGCGGTTGACCAGGTCTGCTTCGCTGAATGGCATTTCGTTCATGAAGACTTTTTTTTGTAGAAGCTCACAGAGTAGATTATCCAGACAACGATGTATGGGCTTGCAAAAACTCGTCCTGTTCCTTCAGAACTTCCCAATTTACGTTATGTTCTCTGTTGATACTTCCCTCTTCACGGAACGGGCCAGTCAAGAACTAGGGCGCTGCTTTGTCCCACGCGAACGTGTAGAAGTATTTCGAGTTCAGCTGAGTGTCATCAACAGTTTTCGCTTCCTAATTTATAGCGTGTGCATCGCGTGATTTCGTCAACTGCCTTTCCAGGTGGACAGCCTAAGCAGATACTGACCCTTTAGCTTCAGGGCTAGTCGTTCCGAACAAGGACTTGAGGAGCCGCCTCCTCTCCCTCACTGCAATGAGGTTATCTCAGTGCACGACTTCATCGTCCTCTTTTACGTTGGAGTGTCCCTACAGCAGATCCCGAGCTGCAATTCTTGTAAGTCTTCATGGACATCATGTGCGTGGTCGGACAGTTGCGGCTCCCATTTTATGGACTCTGATTTTGCTGCCCCTGCTAGTTAGGCGACTCATGAAATTCAGGGAGCTAAGGAGGCTTTTTGTCATGAAATTCAGGGAGCTAAGGAGGCTTTTGTCATGAAATTCAGGGAGATAAGGAGGCTTTTGTCATGAAATTCAGGGAGCTAAGGAGGCTTTTGTCATGAAATTCAGGGAGCTGAGGAGGCTTTTGTCATGAAATTCAGGGAGCTGAGGAGGCTTTTGTCATGAAATTCAGGGAGCTGAGGAGGCTTTTGTCATGAAATTCAGGGAGCTGAGGAGGCTTTTGTCATGAAATTCAGGGAGCTGAGGAGGCTTTTGTCATGAAATTCAGGGAGCTGAGGAGGCTTTTGTCATGAAATTCAGGGAGCTGAGGAGGCTTTTGTCATGAAATTCAGGGAGCTGAGGAGGCTTTTGTCATGAAATTCAGGGAGCTGAGGAGGCTTTTTGTCATAAAATTCAGGGAGCTAAGGAGGCTTTTGTCATGAAATTCAGGGAGATAAGGAGGCTTTTGTCATGAAATTCAGGAAGCTAAGGAGGCTTTTGTCATGAAATTCAGGGAATTGTAGCTTCTGCACGCTCCTCTGCACACTGCAGCCTCTGCACGCTCCTCTGCACACTGCAGCCTCTGCACGCTGCACACAGGAGCACACAGCCGTCACTCGCTACACAGCCCCGCCATACATAACACAGGAGCCTCCCATGTCTCCGTCAGGCCCCTCACACTTCCCCTCCCTCCGCTCTCCTCAATTTCTTCGGGGACTTCTCGAACTCTACTGTCAGCTGGAGTGTCAGCTCGAGTATGAGCTGGAGTGTCAGCTCGAGTGTGAGCTGGAGTGTCAGCTCGAGTGTGAGCTGGAGTGTCAGCTCGAGTGTGAGCTGGAGTGTCAGCTCGAGTGTGAGCTGGAGTGTCAGCTCGAGTGTGAGCTGGAGTGTCAGCTCGAGTGTGAGCTGGAGTGTCAGCTCGAGTGTGAGCTGGAGTGTCAGCTCGAGTGTGAGCTGGAGTGTCAGCTCGAGTGTGAGCTGGAGTGTCAGCTCGAGTGTGAGCTGGAGTGTCAGCTCGAGTGTGAGCTGGAGGTTACCACAGCTATATCAAAGCCTTTAAGACTTCTGTCTTTCGTGTCATTATCACTTCTTTCAATTTTCATACCATTTTAGCCATTTTTCTTTGTCTTTTTTTCCTCTTCTTTCGTAACTTGGTGTTTCCACAGTATGCGTAGAAGAACCTGTGTGGGAACACAGCCTGTTCATAGATGCTCCGTTCTCTAAAGCCCTTACCAAATGGTCTTTTCTATTCACTCCACTGTGTTGGGATCCCAGTCCATGTGGCTGGGGAGTGTTAGAAGAACTCTTCATAATCGGAAAAAGAAAAAGAGAAATGCACCTCGCTCAATATGGGGGAGTGATCACCTTGTGTAACACTTTTGCGGTTAATTTCATGTTCTACAACTCCATCCGAGAGTCTAAGATCCTCTAACGGCGTGAACGATGTAGATATTAAGCCTTCCATTGGGAAATTTAAGCTTTTCAGCCATTCCAGTAAAAGTTTCTCTTTAGAATAGGGCAACTGCGCTCGAATAACAACCAAGTTTTTTGCAACATTCACGTTCACAGACTCCTCCGTTCACGTGAAATTGAATTCATAAATAAGGATTTAGAAAGACACGATGGAGGCTAAGGGGAAAATTTCAATTTCTGCATATAACGGCTCCCCCCCTCCCTTCTCCCCCCACAGCTTCCTCCTTAGGGAAAAAGAGAGTAATTACAAGAAATGCAAGAAGTCATAGTACATTTTTCGGAAAAACGCTTGTCTCGTTTATGTGTGGTTCGTTCAAGGAGTGTGGGAGGGGTAAAGCTTGCCTTCTTAACAGTCCTCGGTCTCTTGAGTTCTAGTTCATTTTTTTTGTCTCAACATGAGGGGGCGAGTCTGAAACGCGAGTGCAGACCAAGATGTTCCAGGCGCGGGTGACGTCATCTAATGGCCGCCGTGTAAACCGAGTGTCTTCCGGCAGCATTTTTCGGCCTCACAATTACAATTTTCAGGCGACTTTTTTCGAGCCGACAGGTCACTCTAGGCCGAAGGAGATGCCTAGAGACAGCCACTCACGCCGGTACCAAAAATGGTCCCGACTTGAGTCTCGTATTTACATAGCCGAGTGGTGCACTCCGAGTGCCAGCGGCCGCGGTCTCAAACTTCATAAAAACGCAGGCTTCTTTCACGACCAAAATGTTTCAAGCAGCCGAGCACGTTCCTTTCAAAGGGTTTTAACTTAACAAAACAAGGGCTGTCCCCGTGTGTCAAAAGGTATAAGCTGGAGCATTTTCTACTCTTTCAATTCCATAAAATTATGCCTACTAGGGCTTAAAAATTATAGAGTTCCTCAGTATTATTTTTAATAGCTCATAATGATTTCTTGTCAGTAGGAGTTGTAGCCCTATGGATTGCAGCGCTTCAGTGACTGACTATTTCGCACCGAAAGAGACTCGCACCAATAAATATCGACTTAAAAGAACTATGCATGAAATTTGTTCCCACACAAGATCCCCTGCGCATGGAAACAGAAAGCTACGAAGGAAGAGGAAGAAAAGATAAAGAATCATCAGTGAAGAAGGCATGAAAATGGAAAGAAGCAAAATGGGCACGAAAAATAGAAGTCCCGAAAGTCTAGCTAAAGTTGAGGTGACCTAACAATGTCCTCTTAGGGGTGCCAGTCCTCATAACAGGATAGGCAAACCTAACCCTATTGCCTATGGTCTATTCTACGCCTTCTGAGGGGTGGGCTGCAGAAAACGTGGAATCTATGCACAGGTATGTTCCTACACAGGATCCACTCCAAGTGGAAACAGTAAGATAAAAATGAAGAGAAAGAAACGACAAAAAAGATAACGAAGAAGGTTTGAAAATTGAATGAAGTAAAGTGGGCACGAAAGCCAGAAGTTCCACCTATAGCCGAGATAACCTAGCATTGCCCTTCCAGGGTCTCAAAAGGATAACGTCGTGACGCTGAAATGCTGAGAATGCGTCACTGCTCTACGACTCTCGGGTGTATTAGCTGTTATTTATCCAAAATACGTGTGAAATGTGTCATGGCTGTTCATGATAATCTTTAGTTTAAGGAAGGATAATGAAAGATTACATAGGGTACGGAGTCTCTCCTTGAAGCTATACATATTGGGATAATAATTTCATCGCGGTGATATAGCAACATCATTTTTATCCGAACTCAAACAAACTTGCGCGCAGTTTGGACGCCCTCGCTGTGTGGCCTGCGTACGCTTACTCGTGTTGGCGCGTCATAGTTGTTGACGCGAGTTAAACGTTGGTGCACGTAGCGGCGTCGGGAGCCTCTTTCTACGCTCCACTTGCCCCTCGTCCTTGCGATTTCATTGTTAACTTGCACCGCTTTGCCGCGTTTTGAAACAACTCGCAAGTTTCTTTGAGTGATTACCATCAAAGCAACACGGCACGGAGGAACAAGTAACTCTCGCAGCACCGCAAAACCGCGCCGGCTGTACGACCTCTACGGGGTGTCCCACAAAAAAGTACATCGGAATTCGAATTGATATGACGGCAAAAATATTATTTTTTTATCCATGCAACTGGTAGCCTAAATACCTGTTCTGATAACAGGTTCGAATAGTCGAATAACATGTTTGTTGCAGAATTGAATTAGCTATAATATTTCCGCAGTCATATCAATTCGAACTCCGATGTATTTTTTTGTGGGACATCCTGTATAGCACGACTGCTTCCGCACCTGATCCCTCAATGCAAGATCTCACGTCGACAACAGTTGCCGCACATGGCATAAAAATGGTGTTCGCATCCTAACTATTTATATTTGATTCGACAGTTGGCACCGCGCCCTCATTCTCGTGAGGACAAATAGAGAACATCTCCACGACCGGCCGCCCCGTGAGAACACACGGCGATTCTGACGGAGAGATGAAAGCAGTTCTACACGAGTTGTAGGCATGAAAGGAAAATAAGGGGCTTCAAATTATAGTGAAATGTTCAACAAAACTGGGCTGAATAAGATAATTGGAAGATACTATTCGTTTTCTATTTAAATAAACTAGACTTTGACTTTAAAGTACGCACATCACAGACGAGAGGCTTTTCAGTTCTCTCGTTACCATCGTGTAACTGATGTTACAGGGGTAGATTAGATCTGAACTTTCAGTGACCTTGCTATTTTTTTGGAGAAATAAATCTTATTTTTAGCTCATATAGCAGCACCTCATGAGACCGTTTCCGTCAGTAGTAAAGACTCTGACCATTGAGCCACCGTCAGCAGAACAGACTATCACACCACTCGGCCACCGTCAGCAGTACAGACTATCGCACCACTCGGCCACCGTCAGCAGTACAGACTATCACACCACTCGG
>VOMN01081653.1:0-28853 GCA_014899125.1 Orchestia grillus | reverse complement strand
ATGATACTCCTGTCCTGGTGCAGGGAACCTACACCAGGTTTTGACGCCTAAATTCTCTCGCGACTTTCTCCCCTCGCAGTTGCGCTCTGCCTCGCTCCATGCTCGGCTCGTGCAGGACCGCGTCGGAATCTCAACCCTAGCACAATTATTACGTCAACTCCAGTAGCGTGAAAGTCGCCATGCTTCATCGAAGCGCCGCGTCGTTGCTTTTAATACCAGTCGCCAACTACAAGCTCAAGCCTTCATTTCGAGCTCAAGCCTGCATGGAGGAATCTGGCTTGTGGTTCTTACTCACCCCACTAAACTATTCAGAGTCAATGGGTGGTTCAATTGTAAGTTATAACCAGGGAGAATCTGGCTCGTGATTCTTCCTGGTGACGTTAACTTTGTTGGAAAATCCAATACTAAACTACTTAAATCGGAGGTTCATGGAGTAAAACCTTATGCAGAGAAGTGTAGACTACAAAAAGTTTTGGACTATGAAAAGTTTCATGCCGGTTAAACTTTCAGTACTTCGCTGTTTTAATTTTAGTCGCATTGATGATGATAATGGATAAGAACCATTAGCTTTGATGATTGTGTTATTGGTTTCGCTACGATGGTTTCGCTGGTAACATCGGGGTTGATGTTGGTGACGTCACCACCTTTCCATGAGTTCTGCCTCAGATGTATTTTTCGCTTGGTCTCGCGTCATGTATTTGGGGTCGATGTTAAAAAATATACGAATATGAATCGCCATATGCGGACCTCTCCATCCTCGTTAATCACTGAACCTGTTTTATAACTTACACTCAGTACGTGTGTAGTTCATGTTTAACATTTCATATACCTAATTCACTGTTATTCATAATTGGCGCGCATGTATTACCCTTGATGGGCTACTTGTTTAAGTGATATAAATACTTGCGATAAAACCCTGTATAGAATGGCTCGTTAGTCTCAAAGCAGCGCGGAACTCGAAGCTCTCACTTCGTGGCGAATCTTTTAGGAGTCTTAAGGCTATGAGGCTCAAGTAGCGTGGCGCAGAAAGAGCAAGGAAGGCTCCCCATAAAGCGCAGAGCTGTTGTGTTGCAATAGCCATTGTTTGCAGCAGCAGCAGCAGAGCCCTTAGAGATGCATGGGTGAAGCTGTGTGCTCTTACTCAACTGGCGTCCTTTAATTTCGATTGCACTTAGTGCGTGAATGGCTCTTTTGACGCGCCTGCTGTTACAGCAGACTCCTCCCTACCTCCACGGCGCGCTCTCGAGCTGCGTTGAATTCGTTGGTTGGTTGTCCCCGCATGGACGAGATCTCGGTGAACGTTGATGGCATTCCTTAGGGATCCTGAGTTATTACCGAGCAGTGATGTGATGCGCTCCACTGAAGAAGTGGAGCACTAAAGCTTGCATGCATAAACTAAGAGAACGTTAATCGCATGCGTCACACTCTAGGTATGTGAATTTTCATCTTTCCGTCTCACACGTACTCGCTCTTACTAATCATTCCGCTATGGCTAAATTACCAACTTGGTGATTTTATGCTCAAATAAATTGCACTTTCTGTTGGTGTGCGGGTGTGTACAAAGTTAGTTCTTAAATATATGATACATTTTTGTATAACTTAACCTGAGCTGTTTCAACGCATCAATTTGCAAATCGGTATTGTGTCTCACTGTGTTTGACGACATACTGGTATTGTATCTTGTTATGTTCTACGACATGCTGATGTTGTGTCTTGCCGTGGGCTAGAGGGATTAGTGTTCTTTATTTTCAATGGTATTTGTAAAATTTTGTTAAAATTTTTATGAGTAATCTCACGATGTTTTTCCACTAAATAAAGAGATATATGTACAGTGATCATGTCAGTTAATTTAGATATTGTATTGAATTCGATCACTCCGTAAAGACTGTTGTGTCAAAGATTATCGTGCTACGTGTATTTCTTTGAGTTTGGTAATTGCCGGGTTATGTATGTATTATTATGCAGTACGAGCTCAACATTGCTTCAATTCATTGTTTATAGACTGCTCATTTTCAACATGTTCTATTGTCGTCAGGTTTACAGTATGTGTGACTCACATGAAGATATTGTTCGGTAGGAACGATATTCAAGAAAAGTATTGCTCTCACGTACATACAATGTACGTTGGTGCAGTCTGGCCGAGAAGAATTTTCATGTCTGGCAGAGCACCATTCTCATCTTCATCAGCACTGCGGCGTCAAATCTGCGTTGCATTTATTTTGAGAATTTTTGTGTTTGCATCATCATCGGTTTGCTGGACTTGGTAGAGGCTAAACTTAGCGTGTTCGGAGGAATTGTTGCGGCTGATGTGTAGTTTAGAATGTGCCGCGTACTTTACCTATGTGCTTTTCTAAAGCTAAGGTGCAATTTTTCAGCTTATGGTCGTTTCTCTTATTCCATTACTTTTCAAAATAACCATTTTTTCATCATCGCAAATAGGAATTCACCTGCCTTCCTGAATTCATTAATCTGAATACTTGAATTTCACTCGCCAAATGCTCGATCGAAGTCATCGCTCCCAGCGCCAGTCGTGTGACCCCCGTCTCTCCTGCCCCCCAGAGCCTCCTCGACTCCGGCTACGTGCGGCTTCCCGGGTACGACGACTGCGATTCTTCAACGGACGACTGGGAGGATGAACTTCAGCTTGGGTCCTCGTCCTTGAGAGCTGGAGAGGTGCCCCCTCCTTGTCCCTTCGAGTTTGTGGGCGACGCAGTCATCATCAAGGGCAGGAGCAACCTCCAGCGACAGCCCAGGAACAAGAAGGTGAGATTATAGAAAAGCTGTGTGTGAACAGAAATGTGTGAGATGGGTGCGAATGCGAGGTCTGGAACCTAGCGTGGCGCAGAATGTGGAATTCTAAAACCCCTTATAGAGCAATAATGAATAAACTGAAGTTCTCCACCGATATATGAAGTGGGAGGCCTAGTAGGGGTTGTTAATACAAAGGTAAGGTTTTTCAAAAGCTATCGAGGAAGTGTAGATGACAAACAAACCTTTTGTTAACTTACAATAGAACAAAGCTAGCCGCTAACAAAAGGTTAGAAACCCCGTGACCTAGAGTGAAGGGAAGATGCAACACTTTTAACCTATAGCTTGCCGAGGCAGAAGAAGTCTTCAGAGGAAATTGCAACACTGTACTTGCTTTTTATTAAACGGATCGTGAACAAAGAGATTTATATTCAGAGTTGGCCTAACGCAGTATGAATATGCGACGGTGCAATTACGAGAAGCATTGAGGCAAACATGCTGCGTGACCTAGAGTTGACTGGGCCCTGCATCATCTTCTGCAGCTGTGCAGGTCACCGCTCTGTGTGAGCTGAATGTGTTAGTGGTGGTATCTTGATGCGCGCAGCCGTGCCGTCCTTGTTTGTGGTGGTCGGGCCCCTGTAGTTGGTGCTGCTGTTCCTGGTGTTGCTGTAGGTGTTAGTGACACTCGAGCTGACGGTGGTGGTTTTTAGGGCGCTTTTCTTGCAAGTGGAGCACGCCACGTGGGTCGTGTTTTGGCCAGGGGTCATGTAGAGGAGGCTGGTACTGCAGCAAGTGTACGTGAGGTTTGTGTTGTTTTTGCTGCAAGTAAAAGTGATTGTGTTGTTGCAAGTGTACGCGATAATTGTGTTGTTGCGAGTGCACGCGATGATTGTGTTGTTGTTGCAAGTGCACGTGATGATTGTGTTGTTGGTGCTGCAAGTGCGCGGGATTTGTGTCTTCATAGATGTGTGTGGTGCTACTCCTACTTGTGCTAGAACCAAAACCCGTTTTACGTTTTCTGTTTCTTAATTTGCATGATGTTATAACGGAACGATTATGCATACATAGTTATTGAGCAATCTACTGAAAAACTTTTCTTGCTTGGAAATTTCTAAGCAGAAGACTCTTCGTGCTTAAGGCCTCAAACGGCTTTGGACTTCATTTCACTGCTGTAATTTTGTTCCGAGTTCAGGACAGCGGTGCTTGTTTTGGGAAAAGATTGCAGGCTGTGAAACGGCACTGGGAAAAATATTACAGATCTCTTTTATCTAAAGAACGTCACGCGACTGTCTTCTTCTATGAGAGGTGTATTTGCCGTGTTTGTTTATTAGTCTTTGGTTTGATATTTTCGAGGTATTTCTTAAGACCATCTCCGGCCCTCAGCATTTCCGTGTTTTGGGCACAACGCGAACATGGTCATCATGCAGAAATTTCAAATCTCTGCGGTTGCAAAGAGAATAACCTGAATATATACGAGACTATTTTTGTGGTATCAGGGTTGGCGAAATGATACAACGAGCGAAAATAATAATTAAAAGGATTATCCCATTCCATAAACCATTTAGGAAAGCATCCGATATGTAAGTACACATGAAAGTCTCCTTGTGTTAGTGTTGAATATCCAAGTTACTTCTTCGTATGTTCAGACCTATAACTCTTGTTTTGAGATGGAAATAATCGACCAGATCTCACAGGCACTAACTTCTGCCATGGCTAGGCTAGATGACTGCCCTGATTATCGATAAAGAGTTACAAACCCCCCACCCCGTCCCCGATAGGCTGCGATCTCTCGACAGGATATCGACCCCTTGACAGGGTATCGACCCCTGTAGGGTACGGACCCCACTCTGGGTCACACGACCTTCGGGGATGAGCAGTTGGCCAATAATTGAACGCGAAAGGTCGGGTCGTGTCTGTCTTACGCTTGTATCTACACCTGCTCCTACACCCGTGTGCGTGTGTGTGTGCGTGTGCGTGCTATTGGGATTTGGGTGTGTTCGTGAGTGTTTGTGTGAGTGTGTGTGCTCCAATGGTAGAGGTAGGGGGATATCCTGTCAGAAGTTCACGAATTGGTAGTGTAGGATCTCTGGTGCACTACACACAGCAGTTGATGTAGGATCTCTGGTGCACTACACACAGCAGTTGATGTAGGATCTCTGGTGCACTACACACAGCAGTTGATGTAGGACCTCTGGTGCACTACACACAACAGTTGATGTAGGACCTCTGGTGCACTACACATAATATCGCACGGGTCATGCGTCTTGTACATACACACTCGCGTGTGCTGGGTCGTAAGGGAGTTGTGACACAAACGTTGAAAAAATGTTCATTATGCATGATTAATATCTCAACATAGTATTGAAGTAAGCACTCATCGCTTCGTACCGACAAAGAGGGCCGTGGGCTCGCCATTACCGATAGAGAACATTCTCGAGCGTCCGCTAGAAACGACTTCGAGCGTTAGCGAGTTCGCGTCCGACGTTTGCTGTGCAGGTCACTGAAACTTACGCGCTCTGCGTGATTTGTTGATGAGGAAACAGTTCGGTCGTATCTGAAGGTAGAGCAAAAGCCAAAAAATACCCTGGGACATTTCGAACTCGTACGGTTCTGCCTCATTATAACTTGACCAATTACCTCAATAAGGGCCACTACTAATTAATTACCGCTGCAGCGACCACTGTAAATTAATTACTCGTGTAAGGAACATTGTCAACAGTTCTTTTCACTCCAGTTAATACGATTCAACCTCAAATTCTTCTTGTATCATTCAAAACTAACTACGTTGAACATCACACAAGCGCACAAAGTAAGAAGGACTGTTAGCCTAATGTACCTGGTTGACAACTCGATTCAAGATTTCAAGTTTGATTTCAAGAATAAGTTATTGTTTGTTGTGTTAACCTGTATCATCTGACCTGCTGGCAAATCCTTACATCTTGTTTTCTCACTGCGTATTGTTCTCCATTGTTTGCTTGACCAGCCATCACATATAGTGGAGGCGGCCCTACAGCGGGGACCTGCGTGGAAACTAAGGGCCGGCAATGCAGTATAGCGCTCTCGTTGGTTTGGTAGAAGCGAGGTAAAATAAAGAATAAACAAAATTATTTTGAACCTGAAGGAAATGAAACAATATTCCATCGTTTGTCCTTTTGTTCATGCTTTATTTTATTTCGCTCTCATTACACCAACCAATGAGGGATCATCCCGCCGCGTACGACTCGGCGGACGTTGGTGTTCAAACGAGGCAAGAAAACGTGGCGTCTAAAGAGAATTTCTGAGACGAGCTCGAACGTTGTGACAACACGTAATGCTGTAGAAACCTCTAGATTTGTTCTAAATTGAATTGCTCGGCTAACTATGTATTAACCAATCCCGTTAACGAAACTTGCCTTGTTGCGGAAAGTTAACTTTAGCCTTCATCAGTTGACGTGATGCTGAGATACTTGTCGATGTTGTTCATGGAGAAAGAAGGTTTTTGCAACGAAGGCATTTGGCATTTGGCAACGAAGGGAGGAAGGGAGATCAATCACCGTTTTAATGGCGCCTCATGCACCGTGACCCAAATCTGCGATGAAATAACTGAGGTAGACTCTTTTCTCAAACGGCCGTTATTTCTTTGTTCTTAACCATTTGTCTCAAGAGCGCGTAAAATGGATGACTTGAAAACGGGGCCCCGGCTGGCATGGCTGCTGCTGCTTTCCGTCCTGTGGTGGCAGTCGGTCGGTCCCGTATCTTATCTACGGTTTCCGGTGCAGGCATCGCGCTGTCGAAGGTTCATTATTCTTTTTTTCTCCGCCTTTTAACCGAGGTTCTGCTAATACAAGCGCTATCTTAATCCCTTGCCCGGCTGGCGTTCTGATGAGAGGGTCAGCTTGAGACGACTTGCCCCCTGTAGATGCATGAGCACACTCGGGAATGGTCGGTCATGCCGTGAGAGGTCAAGGAAGGACGAACAAACTGGCTCCTAGCTTTTCTAACTGAAAATTTGACAAGCTCACTCTACTAAAGCAGAAAAATACAAGGTGGTAAAAATGAGTTGGCTTGTCCTTGACGGATAAGGGCTAAGAGGTGTGAGGTGGGTAGCATTTTGTGCTGTTAGAGTTCTCTGAGTTTATTTTTGTTTTGGAATTGACGTTGTGTATCTTTGCGAAAGTGTGCAAATATTTTTGCTAAACTTGATACCTGAAATATTTCGTCGTTTCTTTTTGTATAAGAACTCACTTATTGAAATGGCTGAAACCTTGTAAATTTTAAAATAAACGGAGCTGTTCCAAATTATATTTACCAGCTCGTTGAATGTATATGACTTCTTGAAAAGTATTCATGATTATCACCTTCTTGAAGTAAACCTTGTTATACTTCACAGTTACCTGAGAGTACCATGTCGAGTTTTCTTCAATTAGGTATTGAATTAATTGGATTATAATAATGATTGTATTATAATACTATTTTCATATTGAATTAATTATTTTTAGGACATCTTTTCTTTGTCGAATGACGAAATCGTCCTTCGAAACATTCTTCGATAAAATAACTGAAAAATTAAAGTTTTTCAATTTTCGTTTCTTTTGAAGGATTTTAATTTTTTAGTACTCAAATTTTCTACATTTGTTGCGAAGTTTGTGCTGACACCTCCTAGCTCAAACGATAAGGCGGCGGGTCGCGTGTGTGGGCATCAAGCTGAAACTACAGGAATATTTCCTGGGCAGTTTACTTATTGAAGCGAGTGTTACGACTGATTTTCTAATTACATGACACTTAACTTAAAACTTCATTGGGGAGGAGCATAGAACTTTGTTCATGCGGAAGTTATCACGGAGTACTCGTGCTTACTGCAATAATTTTAATGTTATGTGATTATTGCACACTGTTCCAGTCTGCAACTTGTGAACTGTTCCAATCTGACATGACTGCTCCAGTCCACGACCTGACTGCTCCAGTCCACGACCTGACTGCTGCAGGCATCAAGTCAACGAGGCCTCCTACGGCACGTAATTTTTGCCGAATCACGGACGCGTCTTCGCAGAGGTCACGTCCGGCGCTGGTCGGAGGGCGGCCGTGGCGGCGTGTTCTCACCTCACCGAGTGCGGCCGGCCTCAAGTTAACCCTATGACGACACAATTAGTTTTGCGATGAGGCTACGTTTTGCTTACTTCGAAATCCTAGCTGTAGTCTTGTGTACCTGTGCGTACATGCATTAGGGCTCCATTTTGCTTTTAACGAAAAACTAGGAACATCCTTACGAAACAGGACTCTATATATGCATGGTCCTTTTGATTGACACAGTCAAATTCGATAGTCGCCGCTGCTGCTGCCTCCACTACGGGTGCGAAACTCCATGTTTCGTTCATCGGGTCCTTTATTGGTACGAGTTTGTAGGCTTGCGTATTTGTCTTGTTCATTTACTTGCGTTGTAATCTAAAGGTGTGCCCGTGCTGGTGGTGGCGCGTGAGGCTCAGGCAAATCGTTGAGACTTCCACCGTCACGGCCTCCTACGAAATGCTCAATTCTACTTGTACAAAATGGCAAAGTAAAACCAGATTCCCAATGCATCTGCAAGTGTGGATAGTGGTTGCCCTTTGAAGACAACCAAGTTCGCAGGCAGCCAGGAAGTGCAAAGACTACCCTCACCAGGCGACAACCATCACTCTCCTGCGAATGTGCTCGAAAATCCATGACACTTCATGAATATTCCTCAAAAATAAGTGAAAAGATGTCGCTCTTTTCATGCTTATAGATACACAATTACATAATTCTTGTTTCTTCCAGTGCAGCTGTGTGTTTTTTCACGCCTTTCGTGGGCTTATTTATATCGTTTGTAGCTTCATAATTACGGTCAATGTAACATTATAGGATGGCCGCGAAACTTCGCGCCTGTCAAAGCGATGTCGGTGCAGGGCTCGGCATGCCTCGTTGTTCGCTCGCTGGCGTTGGTTACGTTTTTTTCGTATTGATGGAAATTAAATTTTCGAATTCGGTTTAATTGTTTTCTTGGTTCAGTTTTGTAAGAGAAACTGCAGTCATTTTGACGTACCTGGCATATCTTCGGATGCCCTTTCTTTTAAATCCAGAGTCCTTTGTTTCTTCGTCTCTTCTTTTACTCGCAAAAAGAAATGGTCTTCGGCGCTATTCTTTTTCTTGTGTGTCGCAATTGGAGGCCGACTGCAATTATCGAAGGTTTTTGGCACCTCGCTCGTTGAAATCTTGTCGTTCCGCCGGCCTTCGGTGTTCATTCGAGCGAACACAGTGCGGAAATCAAAGAAGTTCCAACCTTCGACGAGTTCTTGAAAAGATCTAAAACCGAAGCACCGTAGTGTTTCATTTTGCATAGTTCTTTACTTTGGAGTTGAAGAAACCTTTTTTATGATAGTGACGTTTGAAGGAAGGGTTACGGACGAAGGAAGGTAAAATTACATGCCGGCAAATATCTCTACTGTGAATTTAAAAATGAAAGATTTTGGCTCCACAAATTTGGTTACTCTATTAATTTTCTTTCTAATCAGAACTAGCTTATTCGATTTATGAATACAAATTTGACGAAAACTTGAAAATTTGTTTTTATACATGACAGATGATTGCGTGTACCATATATAACCCACTACGTAGGCAAAGTGTTGAGATAACATTTAAAAAAGCAGACTAAAATGAAGTATGTATTAGAAGAAAGTGACGCAATGCTGTATTCATCTGATAGAAGTATAGAGCGAGGCAATCAAAAATAGTTATCAAGCGTACAAGAACACCTGTGCAAATCATGTGTTCACTATTTTCTAGTGAGGATTTTATGTGAACTTCTATGCGATTTGAGCGTTCCTAATACCAATATGACAACCGAATCTCATAGCTTATGCTGCTTTTTTCTTCAATTTTCATCCTATACGGTATAAGACGTATTTTATGGCGTCCGTAGATACTCGTTAATTTTCAAATGTGTTTGTTCATACCCTCAGATTACGGCTTGGACCTCAATACTCACAAAAATTCAAATAATATACGTCGAATGCAAAGCTAGTGTTTTCGCTGGAGAAGACACCTTTAATTAGATTTCCAAAGCAAAGCATGTCGTGTACCTCATTATGCGTGCAAATCCAAATCAGATGCATCAAGTGCAGACTCGTGTTTTCAGTTGAAAACGACACCTTCAGTTTGGTTTGTAAAGCGAAGTATTTTGTGTAGGACACCATCTTCACATGCTTTGAATGGGCTTTAAAGTAGCGGTTTTGACCGCTGCATGGCGACCATTTCTCGTTACCTCGACGATCTCACAACACTGCCTGCTTGGGAGCGCTCCGTGAACCGGTGTGGGAACATCTTGCGCATCGTGACTCAATTCCCATATTTATTCTAGGCGCACTACCGTCTAGTCTCACGGAAGCCAAATCTCCGGGCTGTAGTTGACGATGTGAAGCCGTGTATCTCTTCTTTGGGGTGGGAATGTATTTGTTTCACCGTTATTTTTTCTCCACAACTGCATAAAAGGAAGACGAATTCAAGGTATCCGTTCGTTTAAACAGATCATACGTTTTTGTACGCTTTTCTTCCTCCTGCCACAATAGTATTTGCGCTGAAATTCTTCCTGGCTCCGTGAATCAGCGCGAGGTTGACAACAGTTAAGTCGAGATGCAGTATTTGATGCACCGCAATTGTTTTTTCCTTCATTTCCATTGTCTTAGATGTTAAGTTATCTTGTTACACTTGAAGAATTTCAAAACTTAATACCGTTTTCTTGTCGTAAAAATTCTTGTTGAAAGTTGAATTTTTTCAATGTCGTTTTAAATGCACACCGCCTCATCAATTTTTCATTCATTCTTCATTCAAATGAATGTTTTGCAATCACTTCATTTAATATATTTATCAACGACCGAATATATTCCCTTTAAACTGCAGGGCGAGAGAATGTGACGCACAGCGCAGATTATCCAGGGCCACTGATTGGTAATTGAGAAACTTCGATTCTTCCGTGTCTTCCACCACCGAAAACAACTAATTATAGTTACTGAGACACGTATCAAATTTGCCTCTAAAATAATGGAAAATTGCTACATGAGTGTACTCATGCCGTGTGTACCAGAACGCCTGGAGCGGTTTCAAGTACTTTAAACAAAGTTACGTACTTGTATCTGTGTACGATGAGCTTGTGTGAGCACGTAATTGCACGTTTTAGCAGGAAGAGGGAATCGTGCATCCCACTAATGCACATCGTCACGCGCACGTGGTGATATCGATGGCTGGGAAAGACGTTACCTAACAGGAAGGGAAAGCATTGAGGCAATAGATAACTGCTCTCTGTAGGATGCGTTTTTTACCTTCTCCTTTCAAAATTTTGCGTAAAGTAGCGTGAGTTTATCATTTCGAATTGATGGCTTTTTTTAATTTGTAAGGACGTGTTTAGTGTAATCACCATAGCTTAACACGTTAACCGCCATTCTCGACACAGGTAAAATTACAAGTCGACAAATATCTCTTGTGAATTTAAAAATGGAGGATTTGGCTTTAAAAATTTCGGCTAACTTATCAATTTTCCTTTTAATTTAAATTAGCATGTACGGGTGATGACCAGAAATTTCATGAAAACTTGATAAATTTTCTTCATATATATTGCTGCTTTCGCCAGGTTAGGTTAGACGACCTCGTGTACCACATGTGGTCCACGTGGCGGTCAACGTGTTAAGTGAATAAAAACTCATTAAGACGTAAATTTCATGTCGCAGATGCCACTGAGAGAAGAGGAATCGAAGTAGTAACGGATATTGAGTTGTTCATTTGTCTTTTGTCAGGCAGTTTTTAACCGGCAAAGACTGCACGAGAAGTTCTTTTTATTTTATTTAATGGTTTTACTTATCTAGAGTAATATCAGCATCAGAATCTTCTTGCAAAATTTAGTGTTAAAACCTCTATGAATCACAAACCCGAAGAGTTTAATCCATAGCTTACTGATGCACACTGAATAAATTATGTTTTTCAAGTGCATTTGCGTTATGCCCTCATTTAGGACCATTTCCTTGAAAATTGACTCTTTCTTAACAGGCCATTCTGTGGCGACAAAGAACTGTCATAAGAGTAGCGATCGTCGGGACAGAGTCTCAACTCATTTGTTTCCTAATATTTTCATCAATTCTGGTCATATGTGGAGCTCCATTTCATACCTAATTTTTCATGTCCGAGTTTACCATTACTTGCAAAGTTTACCAAGCGTAGGTTTTTCCTATTGATAGAATTTCGATACGCAACTCTGGTTACTTTTTACATCAAGTCTAGAAACTTTAAGGTCTCCAGATTTTATGCGCTTGCTGCTAAGTCAAACCACAGAACTTTGTGTCACTGAAATTTTTTCAGTAATGGATGGCATCGAGGTCCTAGCTGAGGTAACGTTGTGGTCTGCGCAGTAAATTTACTATTCCAGGAAAGCAAATTACCTATTCCAGGGAATTTACTACTCGAGGGCCCTCGAGGCCGGTGCATTGCGTCTAACCCCAATAATAATACTACTCGAGGAAAGTAAATTAACTATTCCAGGGAAGCAAATTTACTAATCAATGGAATTTATTATTCCAGGGAAGCAAATTTACTAATCAATGGAATTTATTATTCCAGGAAAACAAATTTACTAATCCATGGAATTTACTATTCCAGGAAAACAAATTTACTAATCCATGGAATTTACTATTCCTGGAAAACAAATTTACTCTTCCAGGGACTTTACTACTCCATGAAAACAAATTTACTATTCCAGGAAATTTACTACTCTATGAAAACAAATTTACTATTTCAGGGAATTGACTACTCCAGGAAGGCTGCCTGGAGCAGACGAAGTTCTGTTTTGAGGAGCGAAGTGTCGTCCCATGCGAGATTCTGGTGTCGCGATCCCTTTTATTTACTACTCGAGTCCCTCAGGCTCCTGCTCTTTGATTTTCCTTGTGGAGCTACTCGTACTTTAATTTTTAATTTTTGGAGGAATTCTTTTTGTTAACTGCGACCAAGCACTACCGTACCGTAGCAAATGAACTTGGGTAAAACTATCCTCAAAATTTCCAACTCATCGATTTTCACTCCACCGTTTTTCTACTCAAATTTAACAATACATACTAATAACCAACCCTGCGCAGCTACAGGCTCTCTTACCTCGTCTGTCATTGTTTACGCACTTCCAGTTTTCGCATTACGAATACTAAATTCGCACAGCAAGAACACGATTCACCAGTGCTCTTTCCGACCGCTCCCACTGTAAGTGGGGACTCCTTTGCCCGCAGCCTGCTGCTGGCTGATGCGGTCTGGCTGCGCACTGCCGATGGATGGATCACTTGGTGTTGCAACGCGGGGTTATTTGCTCATCACACTCCGGCGTCCGACACACTCGTTCATAATTTACTTTCGTTGTAGCTCGTTCTTCCTCAAATGGCTTTTGATTATGGTGCCAATTGGTCGCTTCCCAGAGAATCTCACTCTTGAGTTAAATCGATAATTTTAAATTAACCATTAAATATCGATTGTCCTTGGTGATTATTTTGTGTTGATATTTAGAACGAAATCTACAGTGGCGTCTAAAATTAAGTAACAAAAAAGAAAACTATGATATTTCTGTAGTCAGTGTAGCAAATTTTCTTAAATTTTCACAAAGGATAAACAATCTTCATGCTCGAACATTTCGCATATTTTCAGATTGTATGAAAATAAACAATGGAAGTTTTGAAATTTGTATTGTTTTTAAAGTGTCCAAAATTAAGGAAGAAATCGCAAGAAATGCATGTTAATCTTCATTGGTCCGTTTTTCTGATAAAGCAATGCGAAGGTTGAGAATGTAACGATGGTTTATAAT
The DNA here is from genome assembly GCA_014899125.1 of Orchestia grillus. Taxonomy (NCBI): domain Eukaryota; kingdom Metazoa; phylum Arthropoda; class Malacostraca; order Amphipoda; family Talitridae; genus Orchestia; species Orchestia grillus. The sequence goes on along the minus strand of VOMN01081653.1, from coordinate 15,286 downwards.
CGCTGCAGTGCGCTAACCAGGTCTGACCGATTTGAGGTGGATGCAACCGTTGAATCTAAAATTGTGACGCTTAGAAAAAATAATCATACGATTGAACAAACTGCAGTTAAGGTAAGCCGTTCGGAAAGTGTTGTCAGCAGAATTTTGACGTTGTATAATACTGGTACCACCATTAATGGCATGAAACCTTGCGGCCTCGGGAAAACTACAGTTAAAGAGGACAATGATGCAACGCCTAGCATTGAAAGATCGCTCTTAAACTGCTGGTGGGATATCTAAACAAGTTAAAGATGAAATTAAAATGTCTAAACAAACTGTCTCGAGACGCTTTAATTAATGAAACTGGGCTTTTCGCTTGCAGTCCTGAGAAGAAGTCCTTAATTAATGAGAAAAACCAAGCTTTGAGATTGGCGTTCGCCAAAAACGTGTCTTTTGATCAGAAAATGGCTGGTGCACAGTTTTCTTCTGTGACGAATCGAAGTTCAATGTTTTGGAAGTGATAGCAAGCAATATGTATGAAGGCGAAAAGGTTAGTCTTTGAGTGAAAACTGCATCAAGAAGACTTACATTCGGTGAAGACATCGTTATGGTCTTTGGAATGATTTCTGGGCTATGCACGTCACCTCTTATGGGCTTAAATACACGCGTTAATACTTGGATATGTAAGAAAACCATGTTGTTCCAGTGTTAGGAAATTGTGATAGTTATAAACCTTTATTTGTACAGGATAATGCACCTTACAATAAGGCCAAACTTGTGTTTGACTATCCCAAGGAGCAGAAAATAGAGGTCATGAACTGGCCTGCTCAAAGTCCAGGTATGAAGCCCATAGAAAGGTCTGCATACTAATTACTAGATAATAAATGATTAATTACTATATATTTTTCCTTAATTTGTTCAACTTGTAATTAATTCCTTAATTTTGAACACTTCAAAAACAATACATGTTCCAGAAGTTCTTTTCTTTATTTTCCTACAACCTGAAAATATGCGAAATGCTCGAGCATGAAGATTGTTTATCATCTGTGAACATTTGAGAAAATTTGCAAGGACTAACTACAGAAATATCGTAGTTTTCTTTTTTATTCCTTAAATTTGGACGAAACTGTAGGTCTTACTCTGATTTGGACTCGGTAACTTCCCGTTAACCGTTTGAGAGCAGTTTAAATCCTCACTTTTATAGCTGCTTAGCCGTTCCACAAGCTTTCATCTTCAGTGAACTTGTTACAGTCATGCCCTATAATCTGCAGTCGCAGTGATCTTTCTTCATTCCTCGTACGAGATAATTAATTTTTTTTTGATGCTGTGAGCAGATTTCTCATTTTCGACGACGTACATTCTGACTCGTGCAGCTAGACGCCTTGCGTCAGCACCCCCCTGCTCTCCTGTACAATGAACCCACCCGTTTAAAGCGTGCTCTCTCACCCTGGGTCTTCAGTCTTTTTTGAAAAGGGATTCAGTTTTCCCGATTTCTTTTTTTTTTGGCTCGATTCGCTGCCCTACATCTTGCTCCTAATTAACTCCGCAAATCTGATGGATGTTAATTCCGCTAATGTGATGGATGTTCTGCGGTTATCCTGCGTGCCCCCAGCGTGCGGCCCACATGTGCACACCGGAACCCTGGCGCACGCAACGCCGTCTCTCTCGTGTGCTTCCTTGGTCACTGCGCCGTGTATTCCTGCAGCGTGGTCGCTCGGGGAGCTTTCTTTTATACTATAATAACATCCGTTGTCTGTTGATTTACATGCACTTGCTTCACATTTTCTATTCACGAGTGTATGTCATACCCTTAATCAGTTGTCTGTTTATTTCGAGCCCAATTGTGTTTTGTAGTTCTGTTTTAATATGTGTGTTCATCTATATCTGTTTAGGCTCCTTATGTTTTATTCATCTTTCTTCGGACGCTATCTAACTTTCGTGTATTCTATTCAAACACCAATAATTTCGTGCCTCCCTCTTTAGACTCCTAATGTTAGTATGTACACACGTACCTCTACTCATCTTGACCCGCCTCGCTGTCGCCCTCTCAATCGAACGTCAAGAAAATGGACGTGCCGAGCACTTGTTAGGCGTCACACATGCTTGTATGTACGTCCCGTGGTGGCATTAAGGAGTCCCCGAACCCTAGCTTATCGTCCCGCCAGACGTGCCTTCAACTTTCGCACGAACGATGTATTCAAGTGGTACCCAAACTTACCGGGGCGTCATTTCTGACGCTCTTCATACTCGCGTCTTAGGTGAAGAACACGATACCATTCCTCCGGAATATTCTTGTCTCATGTCAGTGAGAATTTAAAGTTGGGCGTGACTTTCCCTAGCAATTTTCTGGAAGCGCTAGTTCACGTAATCGCTCTTTTCACTCACAAGTGTTTTTGATATAAATTTCAGTTTTCCTAATTAATATTATCATTGTTTGATGACCTTCGTTCTAAGTTTTTTACACCTTTTCTGAAACACTCATCATGTTTCTCCTGTAGCTTATTGAATCGTGTAATATTTACCATCGCTGTTGTGAACAATTCGTCTCTTTCTACTGATTTTGGTTCTGTTTTAAACTGTAGAGTATGGCTTCTGCTTATTTCATTTAATTTGACATGTAAAGCATGTAGAGCAAGCTCACTTCGTGTATTGCATTTCAATTATATTTCTGGCTTATTCCATGTCTTACCCGCTTGGCATTTACCGTCTCTCAGGCTGTACCAATTCTTATCTCAAAACTGTTCTTTGCCCTGCCGTCCTATTCTGCGTCTAACCGTTTTTCTTTTCTTGTGCGCGATTGGTGTCTGACGGCACAGGACTTGGTTGGAACCCAAGGATGGGCCGCTTGGCTTGTTTCTGTTGCCATATTCTACATATTGGGACTCGTTTCAAAGCCTCGTCATTTTGCTGCGTTTACTTGCGCAACCTGTTAACTTCTCCGCCGACCCTGCGACAACCAAGTATTCGGCTGCGATATTTTCGCTCGAGTGGCCAAAATTATGGATACTTATTGAGGCCACGGATAATAAGTTATACAGGGACGTTGATTGCAATGACTCTATTTTTTCTATGGAGTAGAACGACTCGTCGGTTGAATTCGTTTGAATTCATCGGCGATACCCCCAAGGTGAGGTATCGCACCTAAGGTGTTAACCTTCAGACCGCTCCGCTAACGTGGTGCTCTGTTGTGCAGTTGTGCATCTCCTTCGACGACAGCGCCACGAAGACCTTCGAGTACCCCAGCGAGGCGTCCTTGCTGGAGGACCCAGACGACCCCCACCGCTCCGAGGGCTCCCCTCAAGGTGAGCTTTGGAGAGAGGAAGCTCTCTTGGTTCTAATCATCATGTTATCGATGAGCGTAAATTACAATGTGGGGTGTGTGCTTAATATTTTGATTGAAATGGCGAATGGCCTTGTTGGTAAACCCTGTTTGTCAGTTCTCTCAGATTTGAATGCACTCGAGTGTATAAAAAAATAAGTACGAAGCTATACGTCCTTAGTTTTAGTGTTGCTTTATAAAGCAAGTACATCTTTGCTACATTTTGATGTACTTCAATATTTTGAATGGCTATTTATAACGTGTGATCTAAAATTGTTTTCTCCGTAAAGTAGTTCCTTCACACTAAACTAGTCCAATTTCCAAAAGCTTTTAGTGAGATACCGTATTGTTCTCTACCACTGAAGAGTTTGTACAACGTTGAGTTTGGGGTTGTTAACAACTCTCTTCTTACCATGAAAACCGAGATGCTTCTGTATTCAGTACGTGCTCAATTTCAACCTTGATGGGATTTTGAAAGAAGAAAAAGGATTACTGTTAAGAAATCAGACATGGCTTGAGCATTGCCAACTTCATTTTGAACTTGATTTATTATCCTAGTAAAAAAAGAATTCGCTGACTAGCTACGTCGTTAATTACTAACGATCGATGCGTCAGATGCTAATGGGATCAGTGGGACGGGTAAACTAAATGCGGGTCGAGATGCGTTTCAAATTTTATGCAATGAAAACGAATTCAAAGCGTCAACACAAACAAAGCTCGACTGCTCAATGTTTTGTCGATCTAAGAGACCTTCTCTTACATAGGTAGTGTGACGCTGACTCGTGTCACAGCGGGCAAGGAATTTTTTTCTTGAATTCTCAGTGTACAGTCAGGGAATGTTCACCCAGCAAACACCCTAAGAGTACGTTCAGGGACTCCGACATTTCTAGTATTTACGGCTCGACCTATGTTCAGCGACAAAACGTACACTTGCTTCTAAAATTATGCTGAAGGTAAACCGCATGCCCGTGACGCCACGCATCTTCACGCCTCAACGTTTGTTCACGATAAGACATACAGTTATAACTCAAATTAGATAAGCTACTCAACGCGTCAATGCATGTTTACTACACAACTTGTATTAACGACTCGGAATGCGTCTTCGCTACTTAACGTATATTTACTATGCAACGTAAATTCATAAACCAATGTGCCTGAACAACACTATTTCATATTTATGCCTCGAATTATGTTCACGACTCCACGTATGTTCACTGATCTACGTTAAGTTTATGGAACCTCTTATATTCACTAATTGACGGTGTGTTTATGGTACATCGTATATTCACTAATCAATGTTATATTCACGACTCAACGTATGTGCACTAATCGATGTCACGTTTATGACGCATCATATATTCATGACAACGTCTATTCGCGCCTTTCATAGGCTTAGCCCTAGTTTCAATGAAGCATACTGTTGGACTCACGTTTATCGCGCCGGTATGTACGTCTCAGCAGTTGGATTAGTAAGAAACTTCAACTCAGTGTTGTGTGGCACCATTCCCTTTCCTTCAACCCCCCAGGGGCGCAGGATAGGCAATAGGGTTAGGTTAGGTTTGTTCATCGCATGCTATGGGGACTGGCAATCTCGGGGAGCAATGTTTGATTACCTCAGCTATCGGGAGGCCTTCTGGACTTGTGTTTTTCATGCCCATTAAATAAGTCAATGAATTGCTAAGTGAGTAAGTTAAATGGAAATAAATCAGGAAGTTAATGTAGCTAACGAAATGAATTATGTACCCTGACATCTTTCCGTTCAAGGAAGAGCACTCGTTTTGAAGAGGCGAGAGTGTACGTTTTACGTGCAGAAACAGACGCTCTGTGCCGGTGTCATTCCGTAACTTAATAGCTCCAGCGACCGTACCCCCATGAAGAATTTATCGCTCAGCCAATGCTAGGTATCGAACTCTGTCTTTACCCGTGTCGGCCAGTCGGTCGGCATACTGAGTCAATTTTCAGCAGGCCGATAGCAAAACAATATTATATGAGGTGTAAAAGTTCCCGTTAAAGCAACTCCAGAAATAAAACAATCTATTCAAGTATTTTTATCGATTTGTGATGTTTTCGCTGACGAAACGTAAACTAAATAATTAGTATAATTGAGGAATTTTCGAATTGTACGACTTTGACTGAACTGTTTCGTGCAAATTTTATGTGGTATATGTAGAGCCGTCTGTGTGTCTAGTGTTGTGTGTGGAGAGCTGTTGTCGTCTGAGCATTTGCCGCATCGCGTCAGTTCCGACTTGACGTTAGTCTCACCTGCATCTCCATTTGTCTCTTAATCGATGAGGTGGAAGTTCAAGATCTCGGACTTCTGTAGAGGCAGTTTCCTTCTTTCTTTCTATGTATCGAAGCGATTTATTGCTGAATGTCTTCACTGAGACGATACTTATTACCTACACACTTGAGTACATATTCTTTAATATTCAGTACATATTCTTTAATATTCAGTACATATTCTTCAATATTCAGTACATATTCTTCAATATTCAGTACATATTCTTTATTACTTCAATTAATGAAGAGAAAAATACAGTCATCGTTTGTTGGAAGTACATTCTTGGTACTTTCAGCTATGATAGTCGGGTTTTGTTTCAAAATTTCCTAATATCCTCCTATAGAAATTTCATGTTTTCTAATTAGTTGCATTGAGCATAAATTGGAGGGTTGGACCGTTGTTCTTTACGTCCTTTCATAAATTTTCCGTGAATCGTCGAGTCAAATGCGTTTTTTAATTAATTTTCGTAATTCCTCTACAGACCGCATGGCCTCTTCTTACTCTATCTGTACCCGGTTATACCCTCCCTCCATGTCCTGCCCTTCCTATTCCTTCCCTCACTCCGTGAACCGCCTCCCTGAGTCGGTCAGGTCGTCCACCTCATCCACCCACGCACCCAGCAGTTATAGCTCTCATTTATCGCGCGAAGACGATAGAATCAAGACGAATTCTACTCCTTACCATTCTTCATCATCTTCACGTCCTCTCATAACTGCTAGATACTTTCCTTACACCTGCTCCTCCCAACAAAGACGGCCTCCTCTTCCAATTCCTTCTCCTTCTGTCCCAAAATCGTCTCCTTCCGTTCCCATTCCTTTTGCTTCCATTCCCATTACATCTTCTGCTCCCATTCGATCTCCTTCTGCTCCCATTCGATCTCCTTCTGTTTCCATTCGATCTCCTTCTATTTCCATTCGATCTCCTTCTATTTCCATTCGATCTCCTTCTGTACCCATTCGATCTCCTTCTGTACCCATTCGATCTTCTTCTGTTCCCATTCGATTTTCTTCTGTTCCATTTCCATCTGCTTCTGTTCCATTTCCATCTGCTTCTGTTCCTAGTCCATCTGATGTTCCTATTCCTTCACCCGTTTCCGTTCCTTATTCACGCACAATATCGTCTCCGTCAACAATATCTCGGGAAAAATTTGGCACCCGACTCTTCTCTAGCCACCTTCTGGCGTCGACTTCATTGCAGCCTACATCATCTCGCACATTCACGTCTCATTTCAGAAGCGACGATGCGTCTTATTCTATCAAAGAAACAGCATCAGACGACAGTCTCAAGTTAGAACAAATCGATGCAAGGGAACGAGATGCTCAAGGCTCTAGCAAGTTCCAAAAGCGTCCAAATTTTTTGCCTCTCAAGAATTCACTTACTTCGACGGCACAACCTTTAACTACCTCCCCCTCCAATGCCGTGTTTCCGTTAGCCCATCACTGTGGTTCAGAATGCAATCCTAATTGCACTGCTCTCGAGGTACACAGTAACAAAAGCTCTTCATCAATTTCATCAACTTTTAATACCAAAGCTCAAGCGAAAGATAGTCGCTCACCTAAACGTTATGATCACGAAAAAAGCTCTTACCCTTCTCCTCAATACTATGGTTACCACCCCCTGGCTCTCTTCTCTCCCAGCCCATCCTCTCCTCGTTCTCCTCCGTCTTTATCTGTGTTCTCTCCGCCTCCCCTCTCTATTTACTGCCCTCGTTCTTCTAACTCTTCCAGTACCGCAGCCCTCGCTAGGCGTAAGATTTTTTCCTCTACTGCCCTTTCTTTTGACGATGAATCTCGTTCCTCTTTACAAAATGATCAAGCATCGCTTGTTTGTGCTGCCGTAGTTCCTTCTAATCTTCCTCAGGGACTGAATCTTCTGTATGACAATCTTCAGTGTTTGCCCTATCTTGAAGATATTTCTCGTTCTGATTCTTCTTCTCATTTTAGAGTTGTTTCGTGCTCATTTAGAGACTGCGCTCCGTTAGTGTCCTCTCAGCTTCCTACTATGATTCCTGCATTGTGTTCAGATCGATTTGATGCATCAGCTTCCTCTTTTGTCTATAGCAATGCTGGAGAATCTTCCGATACGCGCGTTGTCAGTGTGAAGGAGTACGATTCTGCGAATGATTTCAGCCTAAATTGTAGTGGGTCTAGAAAGCATTTTACCTCTGTAACTGTTGGGGAGCCTGTTTTGTCGCAGACTTCCACCCGTGGTCATCTTCCTCAAAACACAAGCTGTTACGTCTCTATGAATCAGCATGGCGAATCTTCGACTAATTTTTCTACCTCGACAATCCCAAACATATCCTCTGAAGCGCTCTCTTCATCACCAAATGCATCTTGTGGGGAAATCTTGGCACGCCAAAGTATATCGAGCATTACTGGTGGTTCTGGTGTGGCTTGCTTCAGTAAGTCTGGTAGTTTGAAGGTTGCTAAAAGTAGACTGAGAATTTTAGGAACCCATGCTTTTTGCAGCCCTATCGTGCCGACGCCAAGTGAGAGCAAATTGGTCTGTCATCCGTGCACCGTTTTGGACTTGAAGAAAAAGTTAGATTCTCGTTCTTGGGTGAATCTCGAAAATTCACCCAATTTACGTAAGACTTCAAATTCCAAGATTCTTTTTCGGAAATGTGTCGAATTTACTGTTGCTGAAGATAGTAGCACTTTGCAGAGAGCCCGACCACTTCCAGTTGTCTCGAAAATTGAAAGCCCCAGAGTAGAAATAACAGATCCCAGCTTAGAACGTTCTGAATTTATTCATTCAAGCGCTTCGAAGGTTCTGGATGACAACCATTATATGACAGTATCAACTATTAATAAAAGGAGTATATTTCCATTAGCATCATTTCCGCAACGAAAAAATAATTTTGGGTCGTCTGTTGCGACGCGTGGATTTGATGATACTAGACAGTCCTTGAGCCGAAGGCTAAATTTTGAGAGTGATTCTAAGATATCTACCTCTTCTAATCATGAATGGTCTCACTCTGACCTGAAGATAGCAATGCCTCTGCCGTCTCCGGTCGACGAAAATGAGGCAGTTTCTGCTAAAGCTCGGTTGGATTATCCAGTAGATTTGACGCAAGACTTGAAGCTCGAGTCGACTCACTTAAATTTGGAACAGCGGGTCAGATTTCGGAAGACGCCTGTTAGGTACTCGGAATTCTCTGACCCTTGCGTCGATGTCAGCTCGCGCGTTGGCACAAGTGCAAGGGTGACACCGACAACCGAGTATCGAATTGGCCCCATACAAAATAAGAATAAGCGCGAAAATATACTTTGGCGAAACCGACAAGATTCTGTTTACGTTTAGGGGCACATATTTTCCAGAGTTCTGAATAAATTTCAGCGTTTGTCCGCAAGTTGGTTGCTGGTATTTTCGAGATTGGTTTATAAATGAATTATTTCACCAAGCTTGTTACAGAATTTTTGGAACTATGTTCAAGTTTACTTGTCGCATAACAGCCGATGATGTTCCTCAATAAAGAAATGCGTGAAATAGCCCTAAATTTTCAACTTTTAAGTTCTGTTGCTTCTTTGCATGCATTTTCACAGCATTTGCTCTTGACTGTTGGTGCATGAGGCGGTGTTAATCATTCCAGCATCGTTGGTGTCACTCATGTGTTTTAGTTTCCTACTGTAACGTTCTATATTTTCCTTCATAACCATGTAGAATTAACTCTTTCAGATTATGAGTGTTTTGATGAATAATCAAGACACTCCTATCATCAAGCTCAAGACGCTTGCTGAATGATAAAAGTTCAGTATATCGACCAAATGGAACTGAAATCATTAATAATCCGTTTAGGTTCAGACTTAAGAATATGGAGTTATTTGGTCACTACATGCCTGCAGCCTGTTGACTCGATGTTATGTTTGATAAAAAATTGTCGGCCCTTGCTAGGTTGTGACTGCACAGTTTCCTCTTCACCTTGGCGCTAGAGATCCTGCACTGGAGTCTGAGTTGGAGCACTCGGTGCTGTTGTCACTGCACGGTGGTTTTGAAGGTTCATATTCATGGTCCATGCGGTAAAGAATATGATTTTTAAGGTAGATGGAAGACAGAGCTCAGTATCGTTATTTTAGTGCACTTATTTTCGTACGTTTTAATTGCGGACACAATAGGTACACACACGATTGTCGTCACATCTGCATTTTATAAATGAACGCACGTCATGTCAAACAAACCTAAACGACGTGTTTGTTTTATTTCCTGATGCTCGCTTCTGCATTTACGTAATTTGTTTCCATACGGAAAAGCTCGGGCGAGTGTCTCTCTCAAGTACTGAGGTCGGCGTAATGTTGGTCAGCGTCGCGTCTCAGATGGGACACTTCTTAGCGCAGCGAGACGAGGCTGCCCTGACAGCCTAAGTGTGCTCTCTTTGTGGCTGGAAGCATTTCCGCTCCCACTAAAATCACAAATGAATGCTATATTTATCTCGCACGAAGAGGATGAGTTCATTTGATAAGTTGGGCGTGGTATTGAGCATAAGAATAAGTAATGTATGGTAATCTATTATTATTATTTCGGTGTCTAATGCCCCGGCCAATTCGGTACTGAAATAAATTCGAAGGGTGTCTCTCTCTCACAAATTTACACAATATTTGCCCGCAGCATTGAACTTTCTGTTGTGGCCACGGACGTCTTATGCCTCCAGCACTCTTACAGGGATAGCTTCCCAGTCTAACTTTTTCGTCGGCATGTCGATAATCAACTATCCGGCGGCGATATCTGTGCTTAGTCGGCCTAAATTATAGACAACTTTAGAAGCCACGGCAAAAAAGTTAGACGAATCGGTTGATGGGAAGCTAAGCGGAACACCTGACTTTCTGCACCTCAGGAGCCTGGGCCGGGGCTGCTGCGGAGGGCGTCTGTCACAGACTGTAGCTGGTCGTCCTTGCATGTTTGTCATGGTACCTTGGACTACCTTGCGTCTCTTGTCGCTTCTTAACTTTGTGTCTCGTGCGTGCGCTATTTTTCGAGTTTTTGCTGTGGTGTTGCATGAGCGTGTGGGCCGAGAATGTGTTTGCTCGTTGCTTTTCTAACCGTGTTGCTTCATCTCCCTGCAAACTAAAGTTTGATGCTGTCATTCAGTGCTTTATCCTAGTTTGCCTTTGCACTTCAAAAGTAAAAATAGCCTAAAGGTCTTGTCTAACTTTTTCATTCTAAATACGGAGCGCTCAACGTAAACAAAAATGAGATGAAAACATTCACCATAGGTTAAACTTGGGAATATTTACGTATTTTAAAGAGAGAAAATAAAGTAAGTAAGAAAGAGAGGGCGAAGAAAGAAAGTCCCCGTGTGTACTTTTTTTGTTGCTATTTATATTCTTCTTTACTATTTTTGTTCAGTTTTTCCCCTTGCCAAGTTTTTACTTACGTGCCCTGAAATATGGGTGCCAGCTTTGTGTGATATGTTGGTACGTTACTGCATTTTTCTTCCGTATTTGTGGAGCGCAGAAGTTGTGAAAAATGATTAATATGGGAGGAAACGTTCCTGCTCATGAAAGATTGGTTTTGACCATCGAAATCCTACTAAAAAAAATCATTGATTCTTGACAGAATCTAAGTTTTTCCTAATTTCTTTTGAAAATAATTTAATTATGGAATAAATCATCGCCGCGCCTGCTCCAATTGACTTCTGCAAGTAAAATCTTTGTCATAACCAATTTTTGGAGGCGGTAATCAACTATCTTGACTATGTTCGTTGTTCATGACCCCTCTGTCATGACTCACCAGGGGCAAACTGCTAAAGGTGCTGACCTGTGAGGTCCACGCTCACGTAACTCGACTCTGACCCAAGATGAATGGGCGGGACGAGAGCCTGAGTCGGTCGAGCATAGTCGGAAGTCGCGCGTACCCTTCGTCCCACTGAGGGTCTTTTGAAATATATAATATCATCCGGTTCATTTTATTGAGCCTTCGATGATATTTGCTATGAGAGGTCATGTAAATTTTCCATGTGTGGGAATTTTTGTACAGTTTAACGCCTTTACTTTTTTATTTTTTCTCGTTCAAAAACTTTATAATACCGCTATGCTTTCTAATAACTTATTTTGTAACCTGTCAACTTAAGAATGCTTCTTCATTCTAATGCTTATACGACCCAGTCGATTCTTACGTATTGACGCTTTTAACATGTAAGGCTTCCTACACATTAAATTATTTATACATTCTGTAATGCGTGCATGCTCTTGTAATACAAATTGACTGCTCTTTTTGAATCCGTTTTCTTGGATCTTTTCTTTCCTGTTGATCTCAGTGACATTGAAGCAGTTTACCCGTGCGTTATTTACGTTTTACTTTCTTTCAATACACGGATCCTCCGAGCTTATCAATGTGAGTTTATCTTCCCATCGTTTCTGTGACCATGTATTTTGAACTTACGATTAATGCCGTGGGCACTTCTAGAACGAGAACTGATTCCGAACATTCTCTTACGCCTTTGTGCTGGGATGACACAAGCCTTGTTGGGAATTACCGGAGTAAGTGTGACTTTATAGTCAATTTTGCATCGGCTCTCATAACCCTCTTGAGTAATACAGGGACGCCTCTGTCCCGACTCGAAGTTTTCCCTGTGCTACAATACTATAAAGAGTTTTTGGGCTACAAGACTGTCGAGACTTTCGTGGAACACCAGCACTCCCAGATTAGGAGCGTCTTGATGAACGAGTTCAGTACATCGACTAAAATGATGACAGATTTGCTTCATTCAACTGAGAGCAGAAATTATCCGAGGCGTGCAGAGTTAAGAATTCGGTATTATCTGGTCATTGGTTATTATTCTGATAATTTCCATTGTCAACGACACATCATAAGTCTTACTTATACACAAACAGCCCAATTGATAAGGTTTGATCAATTCTGAATCATCTGTTTGATTGTTTGATTATACTTTGATCTGACTCATGCGTTCAGCACTCGAAGGGTTAATTTAATTCAATGAAAGGCAGTCACGTCATCACTCGCTTTAACAGATTTTATAGGTCAATATTAACTGGCCGAGGGTCTACTTCACAATGTGTCTTCGTTCCGATCTAGATAATTCCTTCGAAATGAAATGCAACTAGTGTTTTTATTGTGCTAGGGAATTACTTGGAACTCATCACGCGCGTCGGCTATTTCTGAAAAATAATTTAAGTGAAGGAATATTTTTCCGTTTCATCTTGCTTATTGTGTAATTCATTTTCCATGAAAATTTCCACATGCTTCTGTGTAAGAAAAACTGTGTACTCTTTAGTAACCGGCATGTTGCATTAGTCAATAATAAGTAAAGTTCGACTGCACCTTTTCATCTCATTTTCTTCTGGACCAATTAACCTCATAGATTAGAACCTCGAAAGCCTGTGTGTTCTGTTCCGCTGAATGTTTACATGCTTCCTTCGAAAATGCACGAGTTTTCTATAAAGTCTTCCAAATTTTATCGCGAGCCTTTTTTAAAACACCCGAACTTCTTTGAATACCAAAGTTGCCTTATTCGTATCTATTCAGATAATTTGTACTGTAAAACAATGCTATTTCTACAATTTCACTGCTGTTTTTGAACAAATTTTAGCCGCTTGAGATAACCTGTTCATGGAATTTTTCAAAAAGGCATTAGCTACAGGTTTGGGTCAAGTTTTTTGTATTGATTGCTGGTCGCGTTGCAGGAGGAACGGGCCTCGCGAGCTACACCCCCAGCAAGCTCGCGCTCAGCGACTCCTTCGAGCTCGGGGTGTCCAGGACCATGGGGTCGTCCCCCCTGCCACCTACCTCGAAGCGACTCCCTCCCGAGGGGGGCGAAGAAGCCGCGGTTATTGCGGACAAGATAACCCCCACAGTTGAGGATTACCTAAGACCTGCCGGGGAGGAAGAAACAGTCACTTGGAGTGCAGGAGGCACGTCTGATTTGCTTTTTTAAATACGAAGCCTAAAGGTGTGCTTTCTGTTGACATGGGCGTATTGTGCGTCGTCCAATTGGACCAATTAGTCTAAGTTAGCTCAAATCAGAGGAACTTCACAGTCTTGACTCAAGTTAGGAAACTTAATTAAGGCTGAGGTGCTCTTGCAGAGGTTTTGTATCCTCTGCTTTCTTATTTATTTTCTGAGCGGCAGTTTTATCTGTGTTTGATATTCACGCTATCAAAATCTCCAAAAATTACTCATGACTTTGAGAGCCTTTCGAAGCGAATATTTTTATGGCCCCTTTTTAATTTTTTCGTGCAAACCCTGGGCCTTCCTTCATGCGCGCACTGATGGCCAGAGGAGACAGCGCGAGTCGAATTAGCTCTGCTCTCTTCTTGTGCTTTTGATTAAAACCGACGACGTCATTTTATTAGTTGCATCAAAATTTTTAATGTTCATTCTTGAGGCCTGTTTTTCAAATTGTGTGTTGTTTGTTCTTGTGAAACGAGGATGTTGAATTGATTTGATCGTCACAGGCGAATGAAGGCGGTCGAGTGGTGTTCTGGTGGATAGCTGCACTGAAGAAACTTGTCAACTTCAGTAACTAAGATGTACATCGTCATTATTTTTACTGCTTTTATACTGCTAAGAACTGTAAGTTATGCTTTGTACAGCAGAAATATACAGAAAATTTTATATTCGGCCAACCGAAATGGCTTTTGAGATCATTGAAAATTAGAAGAATAGCAGTCATCGCGTTATCCTGAATTGAAATTCTGTGTTAAGATTTTATTTGTGGAGGCGTCAATTACGTCCAGCGATGATTAGCGTTAGTGAGCGTAACGGTATGTTACCCAGGCCTTTGGCACACGTGTCAGGTGCGGCGAACAGGTCTGCTTCAGCGTCCATGTGGAAACCAGAACGCGTAGACCGACTGTCTGATGGACCTTCTAGATGTGTTAATCCGAGCACATCGGGCCGATCCCATTAATATCTGTAACTTTTTTGAGCTGAAATCTTGACAATAAACTCTCTTACCATGTCAATAAACTTCTTGATTATTATGGGAACCACAAATGTTGTTGCTTCCCTAGGACCAATTTCATTTTTCTGAATTCCCTCACAATTGTTCAATTTGAAACTACCCTGCGGAATCCCTAATTCGTGGATGTTCCGCGTTGCCGCCTGACTACCGAGCACTGGTCATAGACAGGTCCCGACCACAGCTGCAGACATACAGCTGGGCAATGCCCGCTCCGTACGCACACATCCTGTCTTTCATGCGGCAAAAATGACATTGCGTGCACCGCACTCACGTGAAGTTGCTCGTTTTCGTCTGTGTAATAGCTTACGAATTCAGTTTTCGATGACGGCAAAGCTGCAGCGCGTATTATAAGGATAGCGTGTTGTTATTGTCCTAGGTCTTGCCAGTGGGAGTGGTATCCACAATGGCCAGGGTACTCAAGCTTCCTGTCCTTGAGCCATTTTCCAAGAAATTTTATTCAAGACTCAATTGGGCAACTCGCCATTAATCAATGGTAATCCTGTGAATTTTCTGATGGATTGTCATTGCTTGTCAGAGTATGTCTTCTTGACTAAGTTTTGATGTGAGGGAAAGGGCTTTGTACGTTATTTAATTCCTCATCTCTTTCGTGGCTACGACCCCAGTATCGCGCCAGGCGTCTAGCTGTGGGTAGCAGTCCCCCTGTTTCTGCCTCATTCCATCGTCGTTTTTACAGCACACGGTTGTCTTGATCTGCCTGCGTGCTGCTCTCTCTTGGTGCTGCTTGTAAGCTCTCTTGCTCTGTATGATTCTTATGAGAACAATA
>VOMN01081647.1:0-15244 GCA_014899125.1 Orchestia grillus | reverse complement strand
TCCCAGCATCCCTCTCCCAGCATCCCTCTCCCAGCATCCTTCTCCCAGCATCCCTCTCCCAGCATCCCTCTCTCGATCGCCGTTCCTCTGAAAACTTAAATGAACGATGACTTGAGCTTGAATTTAAATTTCTTCAGAAAGTCTTGAAATTTAAAGTAGTTTCAATCAATCATGAGTAAATTCAGTTCAAAACCATTAACAGATTTTATTTCTATATTACCGTGCTGCCATCGTCATCATTGCCGAATTACTAGTCAGATGGTATACGACTTGTTTTGTCTTAGGGTTTAACATTTGTTTTTAATGACGCTTTACGGCAAACATTTTGTTTTCTCCAGTATATTTGGATGCTGATTTATGTTTTTCTTCAGAAACGTCGTGCCGTTTTCCTGTCCTTCGTCACATTTCAGTCGTTCGTTGTTCAGTAGGTCGACTATCCCGAGCCCCTCAGAATTGAGGCTTGCTAATTTGGTCTATTCTAGTTGAAGTCCCCGAGAGCTTGGCGCTTCCAAGAGATATCCTCAGTTACCTGCAGCAATCTGTTGTGGGTTATAGTTTCAAGTTTTCACAGCGCTTGTTATGCAATTAACGTTTCGTCGTTTTGAGGGCGATTCCGACGTCATTTGGACACTTTTGCTTTCAGCCTCCTTATTCTTCTCTGGTTTGTTCAGGACGAAGTAAACTTGGTTGGACTCAACCTGCCCTTCACACCCACCTGCGAGGTTCTGGCTGCTCAGTTCTACATATTATATCAGACCTTTTCTCCACAGTCATTCTAAGATCATATTTTTAGATTGTGTTACATGCTCTAAAGAGTAGGTTCCAATGTAAATAGACTTGAGCTTTGTACACTAAACATAGGCATGCTGACGTATCTGCGAGTTACTATAATGTAACCTTTAACTGACGATCAAATTATTTGTGATAATGCTACATTTAACTTTTTATGTAAAAATTGCAACTTCCTTTTGCAAAAAGGGTACTTGAGGTTTTTTTGGTCAATGAGGAGGTTAAAATGATTCACGCACATCTTATCGTCGTACAGAATTAGGGAATCCCTTGGCTTCTTCTGTGAACAAATTTAAAACTTACAAGTTAGTCTCGCTCTCACGTAAAAATCATTTCTGTTAAAACAGTCGCATCTTGGAATTCTATAAATTTGGAGTATGTTATTTTAATCATCGATAATTACAGTCCGCTCACGTCATATTAAACGTGTAATTGGATATGCAACTTGAATGTTCCATACTAATTTAACGGCAATTAATGTTGTTTTATTTGTGATTTGTTCCAGGAAATTCAAATTTCAGGTATCCATTAACGTAGAATCGTTGAACTGAGCTTTTATTAGCTATGCTGCAATGTAGGAACTAATTTAAACTATCGTTCTTGGGTACTTCTGCACTCAATAACTTGAAAAAACAAGGTACAGCTCCTTCGATGGACTTTTTACATATCCAATTTCAGTAAACAGAACTTTGCTGTCACTCCTCATTGCATACCAGCATTGCCCGTGGCCTTCATCATGAAATGTCTATCGCGTACAAACGAGCACAATGTTATTCCATCTAAAGCGCCTCGAATTGATTGCTGTGGCGGTGCTCGTTGATGTTGTGTAATTACAATTTACGATCTGAAACTAATTCCCAGCGATTGATGTCAGGTTTCTTTGAACGTTCAAATGAAAAGAGCTAGTCGTATTAAAACATGCCTGGCATATTGGAATGGATTGTAAACGAGTGTCAATCAATTATTCCGTTTAATTTGAGTAGTTATGTTTTCCTCATTTGACACATTGCTTATATTTGTCTAGCTTTACTGGTGAGTATAAAGAGGATGTAAATCGGAAGATATGTTTATGCTGTTAGGAAGAGACGGTGCCTCAGTAATTATCATACGACGGCTGTTAGCCGATGCTCCATTTTGGACCAATCCAATATTGATGTCTGCAAGATAAACGTTATTGGCAATATGCAAATTTCTGACTGACCATTCGTCGATTGGACCTTCTTCCAATAATGGACCTTTAAGAAACGCTTAAATTTAATGTGAGTCAATTAGAGTTATTTTTTATTTTTTCTCACGACTGGCGACGGAAAGAGTACTGTATCGTAAAAGTAATCCTCGCTGCCCTCAAACAAACTTGCCGGTCTGCTCGGAGCCCTGCATCCTCCATAACTCGCAGGGTCAGTTTGAAACGTTCGCTGCGACGCGATGCACGTGTGCGTCGTGTCACCTTTTGCTACTTTTAACTCTACTGTTATTTAGCTATATCTCAAATCTATCCTTAGCTCTGGCCTCTAACGCACATGTGTGTTTGTTTGCATGGGCCGCTAGTGCTTCCACTTTGCAGAGCCGCTACGGTAAGATAAATATCAATTTAAGTGTTCTCCAATGAAAGCGGCTTTGGTGGTACACAATGAGGAAACTAACGTTTATGGCGACAGCGAGTGTTTTGATTTCCATACCATCAAAACGAGCTTGAATGCAGGGGCACCGAATAGAAACCGCCGCCGCGCCCGTTTTTCAGTACAGGTTAAGGCCCTGTTGTTTCTTCTTGTCTTTTGGGAACACTACTGAATGCTTCGTATGTAGATAATCGACCGCTCCGCATTGGAGACGAATTATTTCATTAGCTGTCTTCCACACGTTAACACTTCCTGCGCTTCTGTAGCTAATCTATTTTTATAAAATTACAACTGAATGCGAAAAGCGTTAAACATTCACTCTATTCATCCATGTGAATATTTGTGTCCATAATCACGCTATGATTAGCGTGTTACTGGTCACTGCCCAGATGGCCAGCGGCGCATTCACAGTCTCCTTAGCTCTCGACTCTAACGTGCCATAACCACGGCCGTGTCCATGCATATCGAAAGTGGTCCTTGGGTTAAGTCACAAGGTCTGTAGGATGTGTGTACCCGTCTGAGGTGTTAAGTTATTGTATTCAGAGTCGCTCCTAAAATGGCACTAATAGGCAAGTGAAGGTGCCAGATGACTGAGTCGCGCCCGCGATCAGACTGATGGCCCTCGACGCTATGGCTACGGAATGAGGGAACTGGAAAGAATTTACTTAAGAAATCAGCATTCTCGCTTGAAGCATTTCTTTGTTTCAAATGAAGATTGCAATGCGAATGTACAAGTATTTTGTTGATAAAAGTTATTCGCTTCTCAGGGGGCGTAGGATCGGCCATGCAATAGGATTAAGTTAGATAGGTTTGTCTGTCCTATGCTATGGGAACTGGCGTCTCCATAAGGACAATGGTAGGTTATACTAGGCCTTCCCCTCAGGGGGCATAGGATAGGCCATAGGCAATAGGGGTAGGTTAGTTAGGTTTGCCTATCCTATGCTATGGGGACTAGCGCCCCCAGGGGAGTACTGCTAGGGTACCTCAGCTTTAGATAGGCTTTGGGACTTCTGTCTTTCGTGCCCACTTTGCTTCCTTCCGTTTTCATTCCTTCTTCGCTATTTCTTATTTGTCTTTTCTTGCTCTTCCTTCTTAAGTTGCTGTTTCTATGCGCAGGGGATCTTGTGTGGGAACACACCCTGTGCATAGAATCCTTGTTCTCCTAAGTCCATACTAAATGGCCCCTACTCTTTCGGTGCGAGATAGACTGAGTTACTGAAGCGCTGCTTTCACTACCACCACAACTACAACAACTTATACTAGGCCTTCCAGACTTATCTTTTTCGAGCCCCCATAACTTCTTTCATTTTTCTCGCCTTCTTTGCTGATTTTTCTTTATCTTTCCTTCTACTTCCTTTCTTGACTTGCTGTTTCTATGCGAAAGGGATCGTGTGTGGGAACACACATGTACATAGTTCCGACATTTTCCAAAGTCCATACTAAATGGTCCCTTGTTTTCGCTCTCTTGAGATCGCATTCCATGTGGCTAGGGAGCTTTAAACTAATAGTATTAATAATAATAATAAAAATTACTCTAGATAACCCATGTTATTTTGAATATTGACTGAAAATATTTCATCAAAGTTCAATTTTTAATCCATATTTAATTTCTTTTCACGCATTTATGTGGAAGATTCTCTAAATATTCATTTTTGGTGTGTCATTTAGTCATTTTTCGATTTCGTTTCGTTCTCTCTCATTTGTGACAAAAAAAACTTTTTCGTGATCTTACACGATGTTCACAGCGCAAATTAGATAGCGTACGTAACCCCAGCTGCGCTGGCATTTTTCGAGAACCCTGGCGCATTTGGCGAGTGGTTTTGGTGGCAGGTTGATGGTATTTGGAACAGGCTTTGGCTGTAATCAGGAAATTGGTGGCGGCAGCTTTAACTAATTGCGGCAGAAGACGCTAAAGGCTCTTTAACGCTGCCCAAAAGCGCGTGAGTCGCTTCTAAAGAGGATTGCATTCGGCAACTTGCCTGCGCTCGTGGAGGTGGCATCTATACTACAGCCTGAACTGTGTCCTCGCTGCTCGTCCCTTCGGACATTAGCTGCAAATATCTGTGATAAAAAGGGACTTGATTCGACGGTGGTGCGGGGCCTTGAAGGGAGGCCCACTACTTCGAAAAAGTTCATTCCTATGAGACGGATCTGTTTTAAATTTTGCACACGAATGTAACTCGGTGAAATGAACACATTTTGTTCACGGTAAATTTTTCGATTTGTCGAAAGAAAGCTAAATATAATTATAAAAAAAAATTTGAACACATTTTAAAATATTATTTGTCGCATAAATTTTCCACTAGAACGATGGGGGTAGGTTTTATTTTGTGCGTTTGAATGTGGAGAACAAGTTTGATTTAATCCTGAAGGATTTTTCAAATTAGGTAACATAAGAACTTTTTTCATTTCTACTCTACAAAATTTCTAATTTCAATGAGATAGAAATTCAATCGATAACTTTATTTGCATTGAAATTTCACGTCGCATGAGTTTTATTTCATTTTTGTACCACAAAAACTATAGGAGCTGAATCATTTCAAATGCGGTAAGTGATATTTTACAGAAATTCAATACATACAGGTATGAAAGAACGACCTGTTATGATGTAATCCAAAGTAAATCAAATATAAATTAATAAAAAACTACTAGTGGGGGCACTAGAATAGGGCTTACAAGGTTTATGTGGTCCCGAGGCGATCCGGAATATTAGCACTTGATTTTTGGGGGCTTGGAAACTCGAGAGCGAGAATTCGTGGGGNGACAAATCGTCAAATTTTCACTCTAGACTATACAGTTGGTCGTATAAATACGAATAGGACAAATAATGATTTCAAGTAAGAATATTCAGGATATTGTGATGGAAATGCTAAGTTTGTGGAAAAACGAATAAATTATGAAAATTATTAAAGAAAAATAAAAATGAAAAATATATTTTTTCGTTTCCCACACCTTTTCAAGCTACGAAATATACTCACAAAAGTATAATTTAGAACAATATAACGGAAACACGAAACGGAGCGCACATCGTTTCACCTGCACAGCGTCTGGAAGTCCCTTTCCCACTTACGAAATCCCGCGACTTCAGTTCCACGTCGCAATTGCACGGAACTGACTCATGCTTCAGTACACTTTAGTGAACGATTTAAAGAATTCAAAACAAAATCCGTGTTTTTCGACGAAAATCGAGTTCGTACCCCTTAAATCGAATTGTACCGCAGACTTTTATGGTACATAGATGTTATGATGTGAAACACTTCCTTTCAAAATAAATTACTTTCTGAGAGTCTCCGATGTTTGAGGCTTTTTGTTAACGAGGTATGTGTAGGCATAATTGGCTGTCTTGAAATACAATGCCTGTTAGTGACGAAAATTTTAGGCTTGAAAATTATAAGCGTGTGGAAGGAAATATGAATCGGAAGTATGAATTTTTTTATTGTCTTGCAGCCAACTAGCTTTTGAAAGCGTTGAATAGACAGCCGATTGTTGTTGTTAAAGTTTCATATTATTCAATACCGCAGCCATGTTCGCTCTATGATTCTCGCTGCAGAACTAAAATTATTCTTATTGATAACTTACGTACATTCTCGGGAATTGTGTTATTGCTACATTACATCAGAGCAAAGTTTACGCTAATGATTTCTCTCGCAATAGGAGAAATGTTAAATGCAATGAATTTTGTCGAACCCTCCTTTACGAGTCTTGAATCCTATTGTAGGAGTTTAAAAATCATATTTGTACGCCATTTTCGAATTTCTTTACCTCAATTGCGCTTCATCACCTCAGCAAGCCACGACAGGTCGCTGCTCTCTCCTAAACATGTCAGCGCTAGGTGGTCTTGCATCCCGTGTTGCAGTGGTGCACTTGAGGGACAATTAAGCGGCTCGCTCGCCCGTTTTGGAGAGGTTTTGGCGCGCCTAACGGCTCCAAAATAAATACCATTTATTACGGGCTCCAGCTGCTGCGGCTCTCGGCCCCTTCGCGCTGTTGCACAATGCTTCATGCCTTTTTACGAGGGCAGCATCTCGATATGAAGGAGCACGAGGCGAGGGCCATCTGACGTTAAGATCACGACGTTATGAAAAGATAGCTTGCCAAATGCAGACGCTTGCGCATTGATGTTCCTTCATTGCATGGAGTGCTGAGAAGGCTTAGACTGTAGTATTGTGAGCTTCTTTTTTTGAAGGTGCTCATTACTTTAGCTATTCGTTTGGTAGAGGAAAAAGTCACCGCTGAAAATCTCTTGTGAATGTTTTGGTTTTTATTTTAAATCATATTGAAGGTCCATTTTTCTAACTACCATAACTCCTTTACGGGCTGATAACACGAGATGTTTCCGAATGTGTTCTGATGGACTTGTTAAGTAATTCTCTTAACTCTATAAGGCACCGGACTAGACAATAAGAAAAGACCCAAATTGAACAAAAATTCGATTCACCCGAAATAAATTGAGAAGGACAGGTGGGAGAGGTTTCAGACCGCAGTTTTTCGAGGTACAAGCTCAGTAAAACACGAGATTAAAATTGTTCTACCATGCAACATTGATTCCTGTATAGGCGGGACATCTTTGATTCCCCAGCGCGCTGAAGAGTGGAAGAATTGGGGGAATAACTAAAAAGTCTCCCTGATGGCCGGCCGGCTCCAGGTAGCAGTTCTTGACATTGCGCTGTGATTTGCGATGCCCATGACGTTCTTGAACTATATGTTTAGTTTACCGTCGCGTTTTTTAGCCAAACAAACGAAAACCATACGCCGTCCCAGTACTGGATTAAGTTTCCGATGTCGTCATCCTCATTCGTTGAGTGGTGTCGCTGCTGATGGCGGTGTTCCAGGTGCTGCACTACGGTCGCGTGACGCAAGGAGCGAAGAAGTGCACTTTACACGAAGTTGCAGCTTGCACTTAGCGTTGTCATGTTTACAGGAAGGCGGTTACGGCCTGATGTTCCCCTAAAGGCTGATGTTCCCGGACATGAAACTGTTGAGCTCTGGTGAGAGCTGCTGAGTTGTACCTAGAAATCCAACAAAAAGTGTTGGGTGAGCTTGAAAAATTCATTCCTTGATTGACAGAATAAAAAATGTTCCTTAAACCTTGCAATGAAAGAGTCCATAGTGAAATTGAAAGTGCAATTGACATCTTGAATTTTGTCTCTTTTCTCTTCATTCTCTTTCGTTCCCATGTGTTTTTTGTTGATTTTCTCACAAATCCTTGCGTGTACTCTATGAATAAATATGTGCAAACATATATATGGAGTCCCCAAAAAATTTTACCTCACAAAAAATGAAGACAATGATTGTAAAAACTAAACCACTAGACCGATTTTAATATTCTTGGCTTTATTTGATGCAGAATATAAAAATTCATTGCCAAAACATATAATCATTGCACGCCTTACGAGTACCTTCAACTTCCGGACAAAACGCATTTCGAGAAGTTTCCACTTTGATGCTGACCAAACGTTTCATCACTAAGCAAAACGCTTGTTGTGGTTAGATGCAGAATTAAATTCTGCATAGAACCAAGCTAATAATATTAAAATCGGTTTGGTATTTAAATTTTTACAAGCATTGTATACATTTTTTGTGGACACCCTGTGTGTGCCTCCTGCGTGGGCGTCATATATATATATATACATATATACATATATGCAGCGAATTCTTAGGATCTACCAAATTTCCCTCAAAATACCCATATCATGGCGCCTCCGAAAGGTATTCAAACACTCTCATTTCCTTGTGATTTCTTGGAATCAAGAAATTTTTTTTTAAATTTCGAAGAATTGTGTGTTTTGTTGCTCCTGTTGTGTATTTTTAGGCGCCAAAAATGAGAGAGCGGTTCGCTAAAAAAAATCCCTTAAATCGACCGTAATGGCGGGCAGGTTGCTTAACTGAAGCTATTTGCTCGCTACTGGTGACACGAACTCAGCCTTCAATTTAATTTAGACCGAGATTTAGTGTGAAACTCTGTAAGATTTGCTCGGGCTCGCCGGAGAGAAGCGGCCGCTTTGTTGCGAGCGGCTTTGCTGGAATTCTTTCTCTTCTGTAGCGATCGACGAGCGCCTATTGGAATTGGCAGGTCTGGAAGACGGATTTTATCTTAAATCGCTAAATTATTTGAATGATGCCTCGCTTCAAATTCCTTTCTTCGTACCTGTCATGTTAGCTTCCTTCATTTTAACGTGAATGATTTATTGGCGTGTAGCTTCAGAGATGAATCATTTTCCAGGCGGTCCACACAAAAAGGCGTCCATTCAATTTCCGTCGCTTCGTTCTATCGACTAATAATTCATTAGAGGGACCTAAGTGGCAGTCGTTGTAGATATTGAAGATATTTATAGGACACAAGAAGACTTAACTGCTTATCCGTGAAATTTCCTGCTGGCTGTCTCTGACTTTGCTATTAAACATTATGAAAAATTGAATTTTTTCCTAAGAAATTTTTTTTTCAGTGTTTAAGGTTCGAGTGAAAATACTTTAAAGACCAGCTTCTATACCATTTCTAGACGCTGGATAACGATCGCAAGTAGCTCTTCTATAGTCGTGATATAAGTACATATTTTTTCCATCGTATGAATGAAGGTTTCTGGGCTGCAACTGCTGCCGTGAGTCAGAAGGTCAGCACATCTTCGGCTGACCTGCCTCCTGCGTGGGCGTCCCAAGAGGCAGTCCGAGCGGCGAGTTGAGCAGCCAAATAGTTGGCAAAATGAGGCAGTTGATGTCTACAAGCCTTTTCCTTATTTAGATAATCATTTTAGATTCGCGGTGCACAAATTGTGTCTGCATTTATTTGTTTTGATGTGGCAGGTATCGGTTAATTAACTGTTTTGTATTCTGTGGGTGAGAAAGTCAACTGTTAGCGAATTCTATTTATATCCCTCGCGAATGTATATATTCCAGTTAATTTTTGTCTCATAAATGTTTAAAATGAGCAATTCGAACCAGAGAAACGTCTATAATCGAGAATACCGGAGAAAAATATTCAATCATGAGCACTTCGTCGTAAACTAGACGCTCTTCGACGCTGGTGCAGCGTTTTGTAGTGAAAGTGAGAACCGTCCGTCAGCTCCACCGCCGTATTGGTTGTGCTCGCGTGCTGCGCTTGCGGTTGTCCAGCACAAATCACCGGCGCCCGTCGAGATGAAGAGAAGATTTTACGATTTGTGTCCCGTAATTGGTACCCATTTTAAGCATTGCGATTGTCAGCCAGTTAATTGCTCGGGCTTTGTCGCACGTATTTCTTTCAGCTCTACGATAGCAAACGTTTACTTTTGCAGACTGAGCGCTGTTTTTAGCGCCTCATGCATTTTCAATACCACTGAAAATTGTAATTTCGATCACATTATATTTCGTGCTGTCAACTAAAACTAATTCTTTCAACCTTTGATCCTACCTTTAGTTTAACATTATCTACTTCCCTTAATTTTGTTCACATCCTATGGTAATTTATAGCTAGCTTGAATGTAACACAGTAGGTAAATTTGTATTTTACCTATCTCACGTTTCAGCTAACATATTCCTTGCGTCGTTGATTGAATACATGGAAGACGTTCTGTTAACAATTTTAGAATTGAGATTAAATTTCTCTGGAGCTAAATCTATCATTATGTATATTCATTTTTGAGTATTAATATTTACCATTATTTCCACGTACGATGTGCTGCAACAACGTACGGTAGCGTCATTAGCAGACGCCGTTACTCGAAAATACAGCTATGCATGAATGAACATCCGTGAGGAATGCAAGCGGAATTTTTGGTCTATCATTCAATGAAGCAATAGCATAGGTTCGGATCTTATTTGGGCGGTCGCATTTAAATGGGAGAGAATGTTTTATTTACGAGACAACGGTAGATTAGCGAGGCATGCTCAGGGAAAGGTAGCGTTGCTCAACATAAGGAACAAATCTGAAGATTAATTCTCTTGCAGGGAAAGTGGTGTGGGAGAAATTCTGGTCGGAAAAAATACTGCGTGACGCTTGTCAACAAAATATATTTGTGATTTGGAATGAAGTAAAATAAAAACGGTAGTTACGTTAGCATTTCTTTAAGAAGTTCGCTGTCAAATATATTGTTTTACTTGAAATTCTTTGAACTGTTGGTTTAATTTGCCACTTTGATTTGGTTTCTCGGCTTCTATGATATAAAATAAGTCGGCGCTGTAGGTTACAGGAGACACTACACGGGCAGTGCTAAGCGTACATGTATAGTGATGAGGTGGCCCATCACCGTCGGCTTCCATTGGTCCAGTAATGGAATATGAAGCAAGTGGTCGCATTAGCAGCACAATTACGTAACCCGGGTTAGTCACCTTTAGTTGTTTCATATTTTCCAAATTTGTATTTATTGTTCCATACCGAATAATTCATGAAGGCATGTACGTTGTTGATCTGTGATTATCTTGCGAGCAGAGAACGTGATTTTATCTACAAATGAATCTCTGATCAGTAGGTGTGGAAAGTTTAGTTCCTTGGTGAGCCTGGTATAGGCCTCATCGCCTCACCCCTGTGGTACAGTGGAGCCTGGCCGCGTACGTATGCAATTTGATCTGTTGCCGTAAAGACTCGCATAATTAATCAGAAACCATTCCACCACTTGTCTGCTAAAGTATTTTGTTATCGATATTGCTCTTAGAATCGAATATGGAATTTTAATTCGTGAGTGCAGTCTTCTTCCGTAGTCCTCTGACCAGACGTGCATATGATATTCGATCACCAGTTCATAACTGCTGCAGTAATTTACTCCTCAAGAAAATTTATTTATTTCTTAGGAATAGAACAAAATGAAAGTTTTCATTATCTTTGTTGCATTGCTAATAAGTAGAAAATGATTATTAGGTAATGAGGGCAAATAGTTTTTTCCATAATTACCTCTACTGACATAGCTTCATACTAGGCAGTACCAACCATAGCCAGGAGACGGCCCTAGATCGCAAGGGTCGCAAGTAGTAGTCAACCTTCAAAATTCCCTTATTTAAACATGGTGGCCAAAATTTATAGCATTCCCTAATGGAACCTCGACTGCATTTTGCCTTGAACTCTATGCATCAAATAAACTACCAGAAATGGAAGGAAATATCATTATTTGCTAGTTGTGTTTCATCTCACAAAGGTACAATTTACGTGGGACGATTCTGTTTTATCCCCAACAAATTTTACTTTATTGTTGGCGGATTTTACTCAAGTCGAGAAACGAACTCTTCCTCGGTAGCCTGACTCGGAACTAATTTCCCTGTCGACCATTTCAATTTTTTTGTTTTTCGTACGTTTTACAATACGACACGCAAGAGGTCAGCGTTCCTCGCTCTAACGACCGACTTGGGAGAAGTTATTTTGGCATATTTCTCCATGGAAGGCTTATGGGCATAAATTAGCTGACCGAAAGCCCTAATTTATGGATACTTGTGTGCCCCTTTAAATGGGAGGATGCTCGTCCGTGTCTGAAACCAAAGCGATGGCATAGCCCAGTGCTCGCCCGTGTAAGGATTAGAATACCCTGCGTTCAGAGGTCAGTAAGTAAAAAAGCGCTTTTGTTCGTGTAAACTGGCGGCCTTCCTTCAATTTAGGCGATGCGTCGTCGGAGCGACCGTGCCTCCAGTCCTGACGCTTCCCTTCTGTCCGACGGCGTTTCCTGACTGGCCAATTTACCAGCAGAAAAGCCGGCTGCCACCGTTTGGTTCAGGACCTCTTCCTGGATGAGTTTTGGAGGCACTTAGAGCTGCAAGCTGTGTGACAGTCTAAAGCAAATGACGTGCCTTCTGAATCTGAATAGCTTGAAGTGTCGTGAGGATGTCTGGGCATCTGAGATACTAGGCAACTTTTTTCTTATTTCTGACGTATGTTGGTGAAATTCCTTAAAAATGTTGAGCGTTGGAATTTTCGGCGTCGAGGAGTCCGTAAGGCTTTGATCTCGTCAAGCTTTTTGGAGATGCTGTGCCTATTTGTTATTGTACAAGTCCTATGAAAATCTTCATACTTTCATTTTTCCAGACGTTTCGGCAATACTAGACGGAATCGCGTGTGCCACGAAACAGATTTGGTAGAATAAATATTGTTTTCTTTCATGCCTATGGACGAATTTCGTGCATTATCGCTGTGAAAGTAGCAGCAGGTTTCCATTTTTATGGTTCTTGGTTCTTCCAGATAGCTCCGACTTTCTGGGGAAACTTTTTTGAAAAGTTTCGCTTTGTTTTACGGCTGTTCGTAGCTGCCGGGTCCCGTCTGTTGATGCCATCAAAGCTTCTGTTTTTGTCTCCCTAGCTTTTGTACACCAGCTGGATTTTGCTGTGGGAACCCCTGTCCTTGTTTGCTTGCTCAGCCTCTAAAAATAGTGAATTTCCAACCCCCACAGTATCTTGTGATTCAATTTTTCAGCGCATCATTTAGCTTGAGAGGCGAAAAATACGAGTTCGTTTATGCGTCTCATCGGTTTCTTATGAGGGTTATGTGATGAGTTTGATGCGGTAAGTCATTTCTGTCAAATGAAATATCTTGTGATTTTTTTTCATCATCGAATTTATTCATGTTTGTGAATGTTATTTTGTCTAGTCTAAGGTATTGTTGTGCGTTTCAATATTACCCGAGTCAACGAATTTTTTAGGCGGCTGAAATTTTTCATCCTTGAAAGCTTTATTTTCTACTAATTCTGTGCGTCATGTGAAACTTCTATCTCGAATTCTCGAACGCTTTGTTCAAGCTATTAATTTTTAATAATTATCTGGCAGTAAATTTCGTGAATTAATCTTTATTTTTTATTTCAGGTAGGGCAAGTCTACGAGGACCAACGATAGAACAGTGCAAGTATGAACGCCTGGTGTCTGGTGAGCTCGTTTGATTGTAATTTGTCGTTAAGCAGAATTCTGTATCGTGTCAAAATGTTGAGCGTTGGAATCAAATCAATCTGCCGGCGCCTTGCGTTGGTGCATTAATATGAATTATTTCATAGACCGCGAATTTGCATGTCGTGCGTTATTATTTTTTTGTAGAAAAAGTATA
Source organism: Orchestia grillus (assembly GCA_014899125.1). Lineage (NCBI taxonomy): Eukaryota > Metazoa > Arthropoda > Malacostraca > Amphipoda > Talitridae > Orchestia > Orchestia grillus. The sequence continues at coordinate 1,849 of VOMN01081647.1, read as the reverse complement.
GTTTGCTTCCGTTTAGAAATCTGTTTGTTACGTAGCCACCCCTCAAAGCAGGAGTGCCAAGTAAAAACGGGACTGTCATCAGTGTATCAGTGTACCTTCAGCTCCTCTTAGTAGTGTTTCTAAGGTTCGAGTTGAGGGGTATTCTGGTTAGAAATTCTCAACCACTTCGCGTTGAGTTCTGGAATAGTCCGCTATGGAAATCTGATCATACTGAACAGTACTGTTCAGTGTGTCGTAAAAGTCTGCTGTGGGCTCCGTTGTGTAATAACGTAGTAAGGTTATTTCTTTATTTTCCTCGCTAATTTGCTCTCGTGTTGATGTTTTGCACCCGGGTCTGTTTCGATTTCATTGTTCACTTCTTTTCGTTTCTTTATTATCTAGGTCTGTTTCCGTTCCTTTTCCTCCAAGCTATAGAGGTTTTTGCCAGGCGTCACGTTTTGATGTCACGGGATATGCAGAGGGGTCCAAACAAAATGTTATTTTTGTGATTCAGTGTTTTCAAAACATATAACCTTACGTATCTCATGCAGAAGCGTAGTTAAACTATTAAATTTGCAGTGCGTTGGTGGCGTTCGCTGTCAATTTACGCGCGTGCGCTGATCGTTTATTTCGAAATCATTGAGTTACAAACCAGACATTTTTTGGACCTCTCTGAGTGTTACAGTTACTGAGTTTAACGCGAAAGTTACGAAAACTAAAATTGACCCCTTAGTGGCATTGTGATGTGCATGTACGGCGAGCCCGGTTCAAAGCTCTTAGCTGGCATGCGTCGCGAAATGTTTGATGTTCCTGACTCCTGAGTACCAGATTGAATCATTTTCGATCGTCTTCGCATTTTTGTCGCTTGTATGATAATAGGCTGATGAATTTTCTAAATTACAGTCAATTTAAATTTATCAGTTATTACTGACTACTGATGTCTATCGGTTCAAGAAGTCTTTAAGTCTTTACTGTCACGCAATGCCTTATGCTATCATATCCAAAAACCTTCATCTCTTTCGCTTATCAATCGGCAGTTATCGCGTTCACAATTTATGAGTGGACTCCCACGAAGTTCCTTTCTCTCTTTGTAACATCCTGATGCATATGAAATCAATAATTCGGCACACATTATCCTTGCGTTCCACCGCCTTTCACTGGCACCATCGCGCGTGCATGCGAGATGCAAAACACTTTCGCCTCTGCGCCGGTCGCCCAAATTTGGCGCGGGCTGCCGCGGTGCTTGGGCCCACCGGTGGCGGCGAGTGCGCTGAAAGGTCGCATTCGCTCGTGTCTGCGCGGCTGCTTTCCTGCAGGGCTGCTGAAGCGTCTGCTATTTTAACTACTTGTTTTTCGGATGCTTCTGTTGCATCGTCTGTATCTTCCGCTGTTTTTTATGATGTTGCTTCTGAGTCATGTTGTTTCTGCTACTTTTTTCGGATGCTGCTGTTGGAGTGCGTGTTTCTTCTGCCGCTTTCTTACGATGCTGCTGCTGAATCATGTTATTCATGCTTTTTTCATGATGCTACTGTTAGAGGGCCTGTCTCTTCTGCTGCTGCTGGAAATGATAGGGTTGTGCGCGTGCTGGGCTGCTTGTCGACGTGTCAGTCTCCGTTACCACATTCCACTGCGCCGCTGACGCCAGCGGAGAAAAAACGAGAGAAAATGCGCTGCTGAATGCTTAGAATATAATTTGACTACTGAGTGGCCTGTTGCCCTGATGCAGCTTGACCTGAGCGTCTGTCGTGCCGACGCCGCTGCTTTTTACGTGGTTCTCACGGGCGCTGAGGTCACGTCTGTCGGCAGCTAATGTCGCCCCCTCACCTCTCCCCATGCAGGTCGCCCACTCACCTCACCCACTCACCTCACC